>JAULKK010000003.1:427041-439399 GCA_032355705.1 Rubia peregrina | reverse complement strand
AATTTGCTGATATATTTACAAAACCACTGGATGCCTCAACTTTTGAGTTTCTTAGGCAACACCTTGGTGTGTGTCGATTACGAGGTATAACCTTGGTCTCCTGATCCATCAAGGTATTGTTCGATTGGCTGTGACTCCAAAGGCCAATCAATCACTAGTTCAGCCATGTGTTATTTCTGCACTTGTCAGGAGTGAACGGGTCAAAGCCAAGTCGACTGATGAGATCATAGAGACAGAACCCCTGAAGTCTAACAAGAAGACTTTTGGTCTTAGGCAGGTGCATGATCTACCTTGGAAGCCTAACTTTAGTAAGTCTAGTTCGAGACAAGGAGACAAAAAGATAAAGTTGGATGCTCTGAAAGCAAGGCTTTGTGCCATTTCGATACAGCTGGCAGCTCTGGAGGAAGAGAAGAAGAAGTTGGAAGCTGAAAAGGCTCGGTTGGAGCATTAGAAGCCTGACCCTGAATAAAAAAATTCTGGTATCAGACTTTGTTACAACTTAGTCAGCTTTGTTTCAGGGGGAGCAATTCTGATTTTGTTTTGTTTTTTTGGCATGTTTATTTGGCCCCATAGGAGGAGAATAATGGTTTTTGGAAGTTTTAGTTGGATATTATATGGGGTTTCGGTATTGTAAATTATTTGGATTTCTATGGTGTTATTATTAATTCAGAAATACTCAATCATGTTCCAACATAGAAGGAGTATGGTGATTTTGATTGAAAGTTTTTCTTTTGTTTTTCTTAGTCCAAAAATGGTTGGGTCCACAAAATGCCAAAGGGGGAGATTGTAAGGTCATGTGTGATCTCACGAATTATTTGATTGGTAATTTGTGAACTTATGGTAAAGAAGAAAATTTACCATGTTGGAACATATGCCAAAGAAGAGCAGATGTGTGGAACAGATATTGCGATGGATTTTAGTTTATAGAAATTGATGATTACATAATATTTAGTCAGCCATGTAAAAGCATACTGATTTTATGGTAAATCCCTATATTTATGGAATTGGAATTGAATTAATTTTATGGGATAATTGAGATAAGGAAAATCTCTTTATTTATGGGATTTATATATTCTTCAAAAGCAGATAATGAATAGGAATATTAAGGAGTTATTCCGATCTGCAATGGACTATAAAAGGAAGACATTATACGGCTGCAAACACACGAATTAAACAGAGAAAAATTTGCACATCTGATTTTCTATCTATCGATAGTATTTGAGAAGAGCCAGACTGAACATGTTCCAACATACACAACCTGTGTGCTAAAATTCTAAACGTATACCTTAATTTCTCGGGAGGAGGAGATCCAGTGTCGACGAGTTTCGAGGTCAGACGGAGTCTTATCAAGGCGGATCAGTAGCAAGAGGAACTTGCAAAATTCACGTGTAGAATTAGAAAAGATAAGTATAGTTGTATGATGTACTTTGTACTATATCTTTCTGATTAGTGGATTTATTCTGAACTGGGTCAGGCTCCGTACATGTAGGTGGATTTCACCGAACTGCATAACCAAGTCTTGTGTCTCGTGTTTATTTACTTTACATACTTTGTTAATTTAGACTATGTTGGAAGATAAGTTTACTAGTTAAGCTATAAAGGTAAAATTAATTTTTCAGATAGCATACGGATTACGGAGTATATTTTATTCAACCGGGAACCATTTCTCTCGCGCTTTGCAAACGGCTGTCTATACTGTTGACCAGGAGCAGGAGGGTGTAAGTGAGGGGAGCTGAAGAAATGGCTGGAAATTCATCTGCTTCAGTTAGCATTTCGGAACCCAAGGAAATGGTGGCCAGCTGCACTCCAGTTACGGAGCAAATGAAAATGCTACTGACAAAAGCAAAACAACTGAAAGATGAAGAGACCATTCTGGGAAAGCTTGTAGTGCTCCAGATCAAAGGCTTGATTGAAATCGGTGACAGGGGTACTACCAAAATTTCTGATGCGGAGGGGGTTGGAAATAATGCTTCAGAAGAGTTGGAACGTTGGCTGGAAGAAGTCTACGATGCGATATCCGAGGCGAGTGATCTGCTGGATGAGTGCGAGTACCACCGACGTCATCGTGCGGCTTTTCGATCTGTTGTTCCTCGACGTCGGGAGGACACCAAGGAGTCGAAGTCGGAGGTACGAAAGTACATCACATCAATGTCTTCATCTTTAGTTAGGCCAATCACATCACACGTAGTGAGGCAAATCTCGACGTGTTTCCAGTGGTCGGATACAGCGAAGAAATTCAGGTCTGCAAATTCAACGCTAGACAGAGTGTTGAAAGGGATAACAGGTCAAACTTGGGCGGCTGAAGACCTGGGCAGGGCTGAAAGAAGCGCGGGATCGCAGGCAACGAAGGATGTGGTAGGCATTGAATCCAAGGTTTTGCTGGAAGACAACGACCTACATGAGATAGTCGGTGAGTTGCTTTATTCAGAGAATGATAAGGACTTGTCCTTCGTTTGCCTTGTGGGATGGTCAGCGACCGGTAAGAAGGCGCTCGCTCAGCATGTATATAAAAATGAGGAGGTGATGTTTCATTATGATGAGAGGATGTGGGTGCAGGTGACTAGCAATTTCGACAATACTAGCATAGCCAAGTCCATATTAACAGCTCTCACCCGCACCAGGATAGAGCCGTTAAACCAAAACAAACCAGAAGTAGAGTGTGGTAAGGTGTATGTAGATCTTGGGTCTTCGAGCAGGGTTCAGGTGTCAATGGAGAAAGTTATCGACGGGAGACTTAAGGAGCGGCTGAAAGGAAGAAGATACCTGTTAGTGCTGGATGGGGTGTCCGAAGTGCAAGCCCCTCTGAAAGATTTTTTGGAAGGATTGGGAGGGAGCAAAGGCTGTAAAGTAGTCACAACTGCTGGCAAGAAACCTACGGGTGGCTCGTCGGTTGTGTATTATCATGAGCATGAGATGAATCTGGACTCGGAGAAGTACTGCAGGAAGTTGTTCGAGAGTATTTCATCTCCCGTGCCTCCAGTTTTCGACAAGTGCCCCGGTAATGCATACTACATAAAGATACTAGCAAGTCTGATGTGCCGCATGAAAGATGAAAGCCAGAGGAGGATTAATGAAGCCAGTGAGAAGTGGAAGGATCCGAAGCAGGATATTGTGAAGCTGTGTTTCGATTACATGAGTTCGCTCCCACTCAAAAGATGCTTGCAGTGCTGTCGTTTTTTCCCAGAAGGATGTCTGATCTCAAGGGAAGAGCTTTTGCAACTTTGGATGGCTCAAGGGTATCTCAATCTTCCGTCAGGAAATGCTTCAGAGATGGTGGATCTAGGACTCCTGTATTATGAAATCTTACTCAAGTGTGGTTTCTTGCAAGTTTCTGAAGAGGATGATTTTGACAAGCAGTCTTGCAAGGTACACAATGTCTTATGGAATGTGATCATGTTCCCAGGATTGAAAACTGTGAACAAACAAAATGCTAATGCTAAGTACTTCTCTGAAGCTGTGCATTTGTTGATCACTTGTGAGGTGACATTCTCAAAATCCTTGATGAGTAGCTTTTCAAAGCTACGCACACTGCGTCTAGAGAACTGTGGAGGTTTGGGAGATTTCTTGGATTGTGCTCCAGGCCTTCGGGTGTTGATGGTCGTGGATGAGTCGATTGAAGAGTTGCCGGATGCTATTGGGAAGCTCATACGCCTCAAGTATCTCGACATCTCGAGGACAAAGATTGAAAGGCTGCCGGATACATTTTCAGAACTCTACAATTTGCAAACCCTGAGGTTATACGGGTTGCTTCATGCTCCAAGGAACTTTGACAACCTAAAGAGTTTGAGGAATGTTTCTATAAAAAATGATATCCTGTCTTCTGTGACTTGTAAGTTTCCAAAAGGGGCCAAAGTGTGGCGAGCTAACTCATCCTTGAAGGTATTTTTGAACAAAGATGGGAACATTGATAGTTGGGAGTGGCTAAAGGTTCCGAATACGTGCTCGAGTATCAGCATTCATCGCCTTGAGAATGCTACAACTGATACTGTGAGAGACCAGACTGCAGGGTTCGCAAAGAAGCATGGGATCGAGGGTTTGAAGCTACATTGGAGTGCTAGAAGAGAAAACAGTTACGACGAGGATCTTGTCCTAGAAAATCTGGTGCCAAATGGTGATATGAAAAGTTTAGCCATTGAAAACTTCCAAGGCACAAGCTTCCCCTCATGGATGATGAATATTGGCCCAAGTTGTGTGCTGCACAAGGTGGTGAAATTGGAACTGGAGAATTGCAGCTGGTGTCAGGAACTCCCATCCTTGGGCCACCTCCATTCGCTTACGATCCTTAAAATTGTAGGATTGGACAGTGTGCTTCTTATCGCGCAAGAGTTTTATGGTACTGATGCTACTGCATTTCCAAAGCTGAAGGTGTTTATTCTGAGTGGTATGAAGAATTTAAAGGTGTGGCATGGACCAGCTCCTGACACTAAGGCATTCCCGGTGTTGATGAGTTTGGAAGTTGAGGAATGTCCGAAGTTGACTGGCATCCCGAATATGAATGGAATGCGCCTTCGCAAACTAAGAATTGCTCACACGAAAATGCTGACAGCTCCAGCCGGAAGCATTGAGTCTCTCGCGGATTTGGAGCTATTCGGTCTTCCAGCTCTTGGGGCCTTCTCCATTGGAAGTGCCAGCAATCTGAAAAGCCTGAAAATAGGTTGCTTCCAAGGATCACTTGATGATTTGTCCGGCCAACTTGAGAATCTCAGAAATCTGACAAATTTGACGATATGGGGTTACGATCAATTGATAGCTCTGCCAGACTGGATTGCTAACTTGCATTCTCTTCAAGTTCTGAAGCTCCAGTTTTGTGAAAGACTCGAGTGTCTTCCATCACCTGAAAGAATGCAGCACCTCACCAGTCTTAGGGAACTTAATATCTCTAACTGCCCCATTTTGGAACACAGATTCATCAGAGAAAGCAGACCCGAGTGGAAGAAGATCTGTTGTGTTTCAACCATTATTGTCAACAATGAGACAATACATCCGCCACACATAAACAATGTAAGTTTCTCATCCTTGATGTTGTGCTATCACTTCTTCTGCCTACACACCTTAGTTTCCCCTTTCACTAACAATGACACTTCTCTTTTGCCCTTTAGGCAAAACGTGCACAGGTAACTGAAATTCTTGCCATAAATGAGATGTGTCATTGTTAGTGAAACAGGAAAAAAAATAGAAAGTATGCCGTTGATAGAAAAACAAAGAACGTTGGTTATTTATTTTTGAAAATTTTGTATATATGCTGGTTTAACGGATTCATTTTTACCATTTGATGCAGGTTGGAGAGGAGTCCGGGTCTCCTGTGGCTACCGTGAGCCAGGAACAAACCACTCCATAAGTCGGTTGGATGATGCCGGCTCAGAGCAAAACAGTATAATCTTGTCTTTTTTCCTTTGTATCTGGAACTCCATTTCCATCTTGTCCGTCATCCTCAAATTACATGCTGCAATCTTTGAATAACCGGTGCCTATGTACCGGATTACCAGGTTTCTGCAATAGTGTCCTCTGATTAATACACTGGGAAGCAAAAAGTATAAGTTCGATAAGCATATTGTTTAATGTTGTAATTTTGTTCTACTGATTTGCGTGATCACGTTTCATTTAATCGGGCATTGATGCGTTTAGAACTTGAATTCATTTCAGACAACTGGTTTCTCTTTCCCCTGCTTTGTACGAATGATTTTGTTGTGCTGATCTGATGACCAAGTTTGGTCCTTTAATTTATTTTTCCCATCTTTGGATTCATAGTCTGAAAGTTATGTTTATCGTTGAGGAGCATCATTTGACAATGACAATGTAATTTATTTTTTATTTTTTTTGGAAATACAATGACAATGTAATGTTCGCTAAAAAGCTTAATGTTGAACAGCGACTTAGTCTTTCATGACTGATGCGAGGCACGTCAAATGCATTAATTGGATATACAAAGACTTGAGTGAGACGGTCTCACTCATTCTTATGGTGAGACGGAGGGTCTAAATACAATTATTTAAAGATGAGAAATGGCATGGGGTACATTATGTAATTTTGAAAAGTTTATTTATTACTTTGTCTCACCATAACTTATGGTGAGACGGTCTCATATAAGTTTTTCTCAATTGGATAAACCCATTGTTCAAACTCAATTGGATCATTATCCAATGATCCAATTAATCCATTTATTAATGGGTCATAATGGGTTGGATCATAATAGGTTGGATTATTAAATGGATAATTCATGAATAACCCATGAAATAACTCATATTCCGTATGACCCAATGGGTTAAAATATATTATCCAATAAGTCATTATTCAACGGTCATTATGTGATTAACCCAATAATTTATCATTCAGTATTTTCTTCCTCTATTCTTCTTCTCTTGCTTCGAGTGAGTCGATTTGGGTTTTGACTTTTAGTTACTAGGGACGGGTTATGAGTTAGACTTAGTCATATTTAAAACTTTTAATCTGGGTCGTTCCAGGCCCGAGTGGTCGAGTCGGGCCGAAATCGAAAAATCCTTAGTTTCAGTTCGGCTCATTTAAAATCTTGAGGGCAAGTTCGACCGAACCACTTAAATCTTAGTTAGAGTGAAACTAATTTTAGTCGAGGTTGAGTTTGAATGAAATTTATTTGGTTCGAGCTCGAATAGATTAGGGATGTAAATGAGTCGAGACAAACTTGAATAACCCTCAATGCAAGCTCAATCTCGACTAGACTTCGATTGAACCGGTAAATTTTTTGATCGAATTCGAATTTGAAAGAACTTAACTTTATTTGATTTCTAACTTGAACCATGATTAAATTTGCTTTTATTTTTTAGGTACATGATAAAATATTATAAATAATAAAAATATATTTTATATATTATATTGGCTTGACGATCTTTACTAACAGTATTAGTGAGCTTGAGCTCGAATATTATAAAAGTTTGGCTCGAGCTCAATTAAATCAAATTCGAGTCGATTTTTGCCAAATTATTCGCAAGTTTTTTGTGAATAGTTCGGTTCGTTTACACCGCTACCCATGATTTACAGCTTGGTTCATTTACAACCAAACTAAATGACTTTTATCCAACGGGTCATTTGTTTTTTACCCAATAGGTCACTTTGTTTTTACCCAACGGGTCATTTATCAGTTACCCAATTTACTAAAATTTCAACCCGAACTTGTAAAAAAAATTGTTGTCTTATTATAAGAAATTATACACGGGTCACCCGTTACCCAACCCGATCCGATCCGACCTGACCCAAAATTATACAACATGTAACCTGTTATCCAACCCAACTCAACCCAACAATTACAACCCATTTAAATCCATTAACCCAGTGGGTCATTATCCAATAAGTCTTATCCAATAAGTGAAAATAATAAATGGATAACGGTTATCCATCGAGTGACCCGACCCGTTTGACGGTCCTAACTGATGCCAATTTTTATTATGAAAGGATTCAACAAAACAAAAGAAAGTCATTAATTAGAAGGAATATAGTTTTAAGGGTTGCATGCATGTTAATTACCATAAGGGGCACCAACTTTCTAAATTCTATGGAGCAACGGTACAAATACCGGTGCCCAAATGGATCATACCGGTGCATATGTATATGAAAAGCTACTTAGGGCTGTTTAAAATGGGGCACATTTATTATTTTTTGGACCTTAGAACAAACTTGAGAAAAAATTTATAAGTATGGAACACCGATTTACATATTGGTTCCTAAGTAACTGATACCAGTGTCGAGTCCAATATTTTAAAACTTTTAAGCAAGCCATCCAAAATTTTGAATGAAAATTTAGAAAATTTATTTTCCCGCCATAATGTAACACCGTTATAAATGAAAAACAATGCTGATGCAAGTATTATTTTAGAGTAAAGTGCATTCATGCGCCCTAGTTTTTCGTTTAGTGCACATATACCCTTGAGTTTTTCGAAAGTGCATATATACTCGCAGTTCCTTGTTTGTGCACACATATCCCTCTGTTTTTCAACTATTGATCTCCGGTTATAGGAGTATAAGTGCACTTTCAAAAAACTGGGAGGGTTATATGTGCACTTTCAAAAAACTGGGAGGGTTATATGTGCACTTTTAAAAAATTGAGAGGGGTATATGTTCACTTTCAAAAAATTAGGGGGCATATGTGCACCAAATAAAGAACTAGGGGCATGAATGCACTTTACTCATTATTTTATCTCTAAGTTAAATATTTAATTTTTACTATTAGGTCCATAGAAGAATTTTTAGGCAGAATCACAAAACTGAAGACAACAAAACACAATTAAATAAGAGGAGATTGTGTGTTCAAAATTCGAGTTACAAAGGGTGAAAGGAAGCGCCTCTAACATATTTATGGAAAATTATGTTGTGGTCCAAAATTTTGTTACGACATTACCCATCTTTTCAAAATACACGATTTTTGTTATTCTTGCATAAATATAGAAATAAAAAATAAATGATTTTTTAGTTGGAATGTTATAAATGAAAGTGAGGAGTTGATGGGTATATAAGCACTAAATAAGGAACTGAGTATATGTGCACTTTCTAAAAATTGGGTATAAATGTACTTTAGAAATGCTTAGATGACCCCCATTTTTTTATATGTGCCAATATAACTCCCACTTTTTCAAAAATGCTCTTATACCCACGATCAGCATTCAAAAGTTCAAAGATAACCCTCTCGCAGAAAATCGGTGTTGACTGGTCAAATTCCAACGTTGATCCATTGTAAATTACCAAAATACCCTGCTAAATAATTAGATAGATTTATGATGTTTTACCCCTACAATGGGCCACACTATTAGAACATAAATAAAATCTCAGGGTTATATCAACACTTATATGAAAAATTGGGGGTCGAATCAAAAATATTTATAAACTTTTTCTTCATGAAAGCCCTTTTTTGGGTCGGATAAGAAATATTTTACACTTATTTTTACTTTATCTCATTATTGTTAACACCCAAATATATAATCCCTGAATCTATGATTCCATCATGGATTTTTGAAGGTTTCTATGGTGGCCCGTTAATGAAGGTTTGGTTGCAGAAGAGAAATACCCATAAGCACCGGTAAAGACCTCTGTTGTAGAAATGAGAAGGAATGGGGATTTGGGATCTGGAATTGAGGGTTTGGGAGGTCAAAATGGTCAATACACATTTAATTTTATTTTTATTTTTTAGGAAGGGCAAATCGGTAATTTCATTTAACTCAGGCAAAGAGCACAGCTGACCAAATTTTTAAATGAGACCAAGATTTTTTGTAAAATTGAGGGTTATATTGGCACTAATCAAAGAACTGAGAGTTATAAAAGCACATTGTTCCATTTCTTTCAAGGGACAAATCGGACTTTTCATTTGTGGCCGACGAAGACCACATTTGACCATTTTTTTAGGTGGACCAAAGTTATATCAGAACTTTAAAAAAAATTGGGAGTTATATTACCACATATTAAAGAACTGGGGGTTCTATGAGCACCTTTTCTTTTTCTTTTAATATACATTTTAATGTATTTTATTTAGTAAATATATATTTATCATACTCCCTCATCCCATCAAAAATAGGTAATTTGACTTTTGAAATTAACTTCATCAATATTATTTTACTAATATCTTTATTTATGTACGTAAAAAAATCTTTAAAAATAATAATTTGAAAATATATGTTATAAAGAATTCAACAATATATCACATGATAATATTCTTGTATATATAATAATAGAATAAAATGGTTTAAATCGAGTTAATTTGACTTCAAAAGTTAACTATATCATTTTTTCTAGGACGAAAATAGTATATTATATTGGATTGATAAGTTCAACGACTTTAACGAGCAGTATTAGTTGAATTCGAACTCCGACTTAATTGAATACTATCTGAGTTGGCTTGACCTCGCTCGAATATGGTCAAACTCAAGTCTAAGTCGAGCTTTGATTGAACTACTCGTGAACAATTCGGTTCTTTTACACACCTAGTGAGACTACATTTCATTTAATGAACCTATTAAATAAAGAGAAACTCTCAGGAAAGGTGACTTGTCCATAAGTTTATGGATAGAAAACTATAGTTTTTACCTTAAATATTGTTGTTTTTATAAAATTTAAATATTTTATTTTAAATGTTAAAATGAGAAATAATGCGTATTTGAATGTGAGAATGTGAAAATATAAATAATATAAGGAAAAGTTCATAAATAGTCCTATTAAATTTTGAAAGTACAGATATAACACTTTAAATTTTGAAAGTGCAAAATAACCCTCAGTTTTTTTAGTAATGGTTCAGATATACCCAAATTGCACAATTCCGACGTTGATTAAATGAATTCAGGCATTGACCTAATCAAAAAAGATAAAAAAAATACCCCTAGGTTTAAAACTAAAATTTTAATGATCATTATACCCATGTCAACGTTGGTCAACAGTGGTCAACCCTAATCAATCCCAGTCAATAATAGTCAAGGTCAGACCACTATCGGTCGCCACGCCGGCTAATGGTGGTTGGGTTAGATCAGTACTTTTATTAATAAAATAGGGCTAGATTAGCACTTTACTAAAAAAAATACATTATGTAAAAAAGATAGGGTCAGATCAGTACTATCATAAAAAACATCTTTTTGAGGAGAGCTCACTCCTTGTAAATATATCTTCATTACAACTTAATAATCTAATGTATCATAAATATATTTATAATTTGTATGTTAATTTTAATTAATTTTCAAATACTCCCTTTATTCCAGATAAATTGACATATTTTGACTTTTGAAAGTCAATTGAATCAATTTTCAACTACTCCATTTGGTCCTCTAAATATGGCCTCTAATAAAATGGCACGAGAATTTTTAGAAGTCGGAATGAGTGGAGGAAGTTGTATTGGGAAAGTGAAAATTAAATTGAGTGGATGAAAATAATAGTATAGAATTTGCCAAAAGAGGAAGAAGTCAAAATAAAAAAGACTATCCTAAAATAGAAAGTGAAGCATTGTAAGAGGATCAGGGGGAGTATTAATATCTTTATTCATGTACGTAAAAAAAATTGAAAAAATAATAATATAAAAATATATGTGATGATGATTCCAACAATATTTAACATCATAATAATCTTGCATATATAATCATACAATTTAATGGTTGAATTTGACTAATTTTGACTTCCAAAATTAAAATATGCCAATTTATCTGGGAGACGGTCTCCATAATGAAAAGTTAGATTATGTCCATAACAGTTTCTGAGTAGCAATATGTGTCGATTTCTAACTACAAAGTTACGGAATTTCGTAAAGAAATTATTTACCAAAATTTCACAATTTCCTTCAAAAAGTATATACCAAAATTTCTTACTTTCGTAACGAAGGCATACAAATTATATATATATATATATGATACATTAGATCATGAAGTAGTAATGAAGGCATGTGGACTCTCTTCAAAAAGATATTTTTTAATAATAGTGCTAATCTGACCCTATCATTTTTACATAAGTGCTTATTTAACCCTTGTTTTTACTAAACTGCTAATCTAACCCTATCTTATTAATAAAAGTACTAATATAACGCGGCCACTATCAGCCGGTGGCAACGAACGGTGTTCGTGACTGACGGAAGGGTATGAGCACTTTTTGGGAAGGGTAATATCGTCTTTTCCATTTTATTCTTTTTTCAATGGCGTATAATGGTCATTTTAAAGAATTCCATCCGGATTTTGGTTGTCATAGTTAGATTGACACTTTTGACCAAAACATAGGGTTAGATTCGCACTTTAAGATTTTACAAGATTATAATGGAACTTTCAACCAAAACATAGGGTTAAAAATGCACTTTTCTAAAATATATAATATAAAAAATATTTTTAAATTTAGTATGTAATTTAACAAATGCAGTGTATGAGTTAAAAAAATACTGTGGGCTGTCCATAAACTTATGGACAGGCCATGTGTCAGATGACCTACTCTAAAATAAATATATCACTAATACAAAAAGAGCTATCGTAACACTTTTCTTGCAGCACTTATTAAAAATGTTACAATAGTTTATAAAGTGTTACTTAAACCTTTGAAAAATGTTACATAAATCTTGAAAAGTGCTGCATTAGATATCATGCAACATCACCTAAGGTAATACTTGCAAAAATGTTGAAATAGGTGTTAATAATACTAAGTTGAACCTATTGCAAGATTTTTTACAAGTATTACCTTAGGCGATGTTGCATTAGATAACTCAGCACATTTCAAAATTTAGGTAACACTTTTCAAGATTTATGTAACACTTTTCAAAGGTATAAATAACACTTTATAACCTATTATAACATTTTTAATAAGTGTTTTTTGTTGAAATATTACATACAAGCAACCAAATTACATATTAACATCCTAATCTAGGACCTAACTAGGAGAC
>JAULKK010000003.1:409869-422049 GCA_032355705.1 Rubia peregrina | reverse complement strand
GTATGCTTCATTTACAATTTAAATTTATTTATTTTTTAAAAATGAAGGTTAACGAAAAGAGTCCATCTCTTAAAAGACGATCTTTTCATAAGTTGTTAATTTTAAGAAAAGGGGGAAAATGAGAGGACGCATTTCTGAATTGCGTCTTCTACTTAAATTTTTTATTTTTGAATTGCGGCGTTCAATTTTTGCGTCATTGAATTCTTTATTTCTGAATTTCTGCGTTGAATTTTTTTATTTCCGAAAATTTAAAAAAAATATTTAATTTATATTTACTTTATTATTTTGTCTTATGTTTTATGAAATAATAGTCCTAAAACAACAAAAAAAAATACCACAAATCGTAACAAAATCCTAAGATATCACACACAATCAAAACTAAACATCAATTACACACTTAAGTTTGAAAACACAAATAGCATCAAACACTGAAATTAAACATCACACCAACACAGTTAACAACACTAAAAGCCTAAAACATGAAACATCAAGTTGAAAACGAGAAACATCAATAACCGTATCTAAAACATCTCTGCTGAAAACTTGTGAATCCTCATTTATTCTCAATTGTAGCAGCAGTGAGGAAAATCTTCTTAGACATCTAACAAACAACAACAACACAAATATTAGCACAAATCCGTGAGAACAACTCATAAAACACCAAAAAAAACCCAGAGGAATCCCCACATATTACTCACTATAACCTACACAAACCCTAGAATGCCACATGCACCAAAGAAAGTAAACAAAAATAGAAAACACAACAAAATTATGCATAAAAATCTGAGCAAAAACATTACATTCGAAGATAAACACGAAAATAGGTCGTATTGTGTTTGGTCACCGAAAATCGAAACTAAAATCAAAAAATTCGCTGGAAAATGAAACACATCTTCTCTGCATTCATCGCAAATCACTGTGAGCAAGAAATGTGAAAGAAAATGGAGAAAAGTAGCGGTCGAATTGAAGGAAGAGGTTGAATGTAGAGAAAAGAGAAAATGGGTAGAAGAACGTAGAAGAACACAATGAGAGTAGAGAGAAAATGTGAGAAAATTGTGGGAGAAGAAAAAGAAATAATTATATTTATACTTGGACTTAAATGTAAAATAATGAACATCCAGTCCCTGAACTTTTAAAAGTTCAATTAAAAACTTCATGCTATATTCTTTACAATTTAATTCCTAGCCTTATAGTAAGACCGTCTTATACAAAATTTTGTCTTAAATAACAATTTCATTCGCATTGAATTCAACAATATGAACTTTGTGATCAATTTGAAGAATTCATGCCTAGGACACTATTAATTCGAAACTATTACAAGGTACCTAGTACATCAATGGAGCATATGACATTTGGAAACGGCCCGGTTAGCCGAGCAGCGCGATTCCTGCTAGCTAGATACAACCAAAATTTCTTACTCCCTCTATCCTAATCCAAATTACAGTGCAATTATTGTATATCGTTCGAGAAACATATTTGACCGTTAACATGTTTAATCAAGTATAATAATAGTAGATAACAAGTTACTTTTTAGAAGCTACATGTCATGACGAATTTAACAATATCACTCATGATAATATTATTTCTCATGTATCTATTCAAATATAATACTATTAAACTCTGATAGATAATAATGTCGTAAATTATGTGGGTAGGATGTGATAGAGGGAGTACCAACAATGAACGACAGATAACTTTCATAAATAATACAAAAAAAACTTCAAAATAATATTTTCATAAATAATACCACTTCAAAAAAAAAAAAACTTTCATAAATAATACAAACAGTCCCAAAAACTAATCATCTATTCATCTTAAACTAAAATACAAAAAATAGACACACAGCCTAGGTGAAGATGATGATACCAAACAGAACCCAGAGGCCGGCCATTATCCATCTCGTTCGTCTGATTCTCGATTTCAGCCGTTTCATTTCCTCTTCTTTGTCATGGATTCGGCGCAGCAGCCCGAAAACGATGGCTTTCGTGACGATACACATTTCCGGATCGCGCCAATCGAAATAGCCATTGCACAGTTCGGAACCCTAGGGGATAGCCCATTTCATTTAGCAATTCGCACAGAGGAAACGCGCCGTATATATGTAATGTTTGGATGGAATCTTACCGGGCAATCGAGGAACCAGGCGATAGGATCGGCGACGCGCCAGGGGATGGCTCTGGCTAGCCTCTCGCAGTCGGACATTGTGTAGCTTCGGTCCATTTCCCCTCCTGTCCGTTTAGGGACTATTCTGTCTGACGGCCTGAGCAAGGAGTGATGCTAAAGGAGGGTTTATTAAAAGAAATATATACCAATATAATCATACCTACTTAACATAAGTGTCAATATAACCCTCACATAATTTTTAATGCAAAAATAATCCTAACTAGTTAATTTAAGTGTCAATATAACCCACAAACCTCATATCTGGCGTTGGCTTCTATTTTCCGGTGTTGACTTTATGTAAAATGTTCAAAATACCCTTAATGTTAAAATTTGAATTTGAGTTCGCCGGACTGCCGCCGGACCACTTATAGGGTTATATCAACACATTCTTAAACCTTATAGGGTTATATCAGCACATTCGTAAATGGGTAAAATTAAACTTTCCATCGCCTTCAAATGTCAGAAAATGTTATATTGACACTTACATCAACTATGTAGGGTTATATCTACACTTTCAGTTATCAAAAGGTTATATTGACACATATGTCAACTAGGTAGAGTTATAAAAAAAATACTTTTCTCTTTATATAAACCTCTCTGTGTCAAGTTTTATTTTGAGAAATGTGTGTATATGTAATTTAAAAATAACCTTTCTCATAATTGAAAGTGCAACCATTTTCGACAACTTTTAGTTGGAATTTTGTGAAACAAGATATTTTTGTTCATTTTAAAAAAAACTAAACAAAAAAAGTAGGAAATGAAGTTATTTCACTTAGCATCACTAATACCATGAATTCTGTTACCGGACCGCCACCGGACCACTGTTGTAATGGTCAGGGTTATATCAGCACAATATGAAAAATGATAGGGTTAAATCAGCACATTCGTAAAAAGTGTAAGTTTATATTAACACATACTATAAAAATAAAGTGTCATATTAGTACAAAATCAACGTCAACCGCACGCAACTACCATTTCAACCTCTTCTACCGATCGCCGATGTTCGAGAGTGGGATTCCAGCGGCGAAAGAAGAGCTTTGGCAAGGTCAACGCAGCGGACGTTGAAGTGGAGGTGCATGAACGCTTCAAAAATGGTATATTCATTCGAAATTTCCTTTAATTCACTAGATTAATGCGATATTGAGTTTGATTATGTAATTTTCTTTTGCTTCTCGTCGTATGGATAGAGACACAAGGTATTACGGTATATATGGTATAGAATATATATGGGGTGATAATTTGTTTATTTTGTTGTGTTTAGTCTGGATTGATGATTGGATGGCATTTTTTTAGCAAAACATCATAATCTTATATTAAAACGGTGGGGTTGAAGCCACCCATTACATCATGTGCCAGATTGTGATCGTTGGTACACTAGTTCTATGAACTTTCATTACATGAATTCTAGTAAAAACCATTGCAAACATTATTATACTTCTAAATAGGCCCTTGAGCTCTAGCGGGACATATTGGAAGTTGTGGATATGGTTTAGCGCCATCTCACAGTCGGTCATTAGCCATATGTGTGTCGCGGGCCTTTGTCGTGCACTTGCCATAACTTCATGCATTGCGGCTAGTTCTGTTTGGACCGTCGATAATGCTTGAAGCATCCTGGTGTCTTGCCATGTACCTCTGTTGCCCCCCTATGATGCACACTGTGATGCTACCGCCTTGCCATCTTGTGCTTGGAAGGCTGCATCTGTGTTTATCTAAGTCCAATCGGTATATTCTTGATTTGTCTAGCCTTCACATGTGTTTGCCAAATTAACTGAATATCACTCACGTTTTCCCTTCTGGGCTCTAATGTGGTGTTGTGATTGGTTTGATTTTCATTGTGCTCCAAGTGTAACGGCTGTGATTTGGGAACTTGTGAAGGTCGTAGATCCGACTGATACCTTTGTTCCTTTCCCGCTTGTGCTTTCTTGATGACTGCTAGAATTGTTTCCACCAAAGGTTTTTGTTGCTCTAACGTTGCATTGTTCCTTGCACACAAGATTAGATGGTGATTCATGCGATGTCAATGTCCTCCTTCTCCAGGACAACCTCAAACCATTCTCCAAGCCATTCTTTCAGTTGAAGTGAGTCTCATTGTCCAAAGTCGAAACCTAGCCTGGAGGTTCTCCATAAACTCCTTGCAAGTTCACATGCTAGGATCATGTGTGAGAGGTGTTTCCTGCTTTGTGTGGCACATCTAACAAAGAGGATACTTCCATTCCCCTTACCCTTAGGGCATTTTGCACCAGCTTCCAAGCTAAGAATTTATCCTTCTCTGGTGCTCTAGAGGCCAGAGTTTCTTCCATGGGTTTTGTTCCCATTCTAAGACTAACAAATTGGATGAAGTGGTTGGTTTCTGACTCATCTTTGTCTTCCATGCCTCATGGCAGCCTCTTTTGACAGTATACTTACCCAACCATTGTCCCAAAATTTGTAGTCCCTTTGGCCGAGGGGGGATAGTGGAATGTGGATTTCGCTTATATCCTTTGGTGAAGTGTGTGTAGTTGTTATTTCATTGTGTTACTTGACCTCGGGTTTTTAATGTTGATGGGGTTTTGAAATGAGGTTGATGAGGGTGTTATGATGTCAAATTTTATGGTGTATATGATATTGTTATAATGTGATGTCAAATTAGGTTCTGGATCAGAAAAATTTTATTCTTGGGAAAGTCCTAAGAAAAGTGGTCTGCCTATTACTTTTTAACTAAAAAATCATATGTTTTAATTTGAATATTTTATTTTATAAGTTAAAACATGTAAGAATGTGTGTTTGAATTTGAAAATTTTTATATAAAAAGTACAATATTTAACTAAAAAATACTTTATTAAAATTTTAGTGTTTCATTTAACAATGCGGTGAATAAGTGAAAAATAATGTGGAATGTCAATAACTTAAGGTTTTCATAATGTTGAAAAAATACAGTGGATTGTCCATAAAAAAATACTTTATATGTGATGATTTATTTAAAAAGGTTTGCATAATTATAGACACAGCATTACAATAAATAGTAAATATCAAATCACCCATTTAATCATACTAATTTTAAAATGATCTCGTTTAACGGTTAGTCGGTTTAAAACATGACTTTGTGATTTTTAAAATAAAAATCAGGGCTAATAAAATAATAAAACACTTATTTAACACAAAGTCTTGTTTTAGACCGACTAACCGTTATGTGAAGTCATTTTATAATTAGCAGTAAAACTAATAGGATGATTTGATATTTATTTCTGTTTATTGTATTGAGGTGCCTATAATATGAAAACCTCTTAAAATGAATCTCAACATACAAATAATTATAATCCAACCTCAAAAATTATAAAAAGTGAGAATCTAATTGTTATTCGGTCCAACACGAGACATTCTCATTGAAATAGAGATAGTATATTGGATTTTTTCCTCAGTATTACAAAAATATTAGGCCTTATAAACTTACTAGCTCCGTCCCAACTATATTTGAATCACAATCATTATCACGGCGTTCAAGAAATATGGTTGATCCGTAATATGTAATGACAAATAAAAAAATTATATATAGAAACTACTTGTTATGACAAATTCAAAATTATCATATATGATAATATTGTTGTTGTTCATATATTTATTTAAATATGCGGTTAAAGTTTAATGGAGAATAGTGTAAAAAAAGTAGGAGTGCAAATAGAGATAGGAAAAAGGGAGTACTAATAAGAGAGCGAGGGTTTGATAAAAAAAACAAGGGCAATATACCAGTATAACCCCGTATACTTGCGAAAGCGGCAATATAACTCTCAAATAAAAAAAACTACCTAGTTGATGAAATTGCCAACATAACTCTGTGGTGGACATTTCAACGTTGATCGTGCTTTTTCGATCGTTTACCACCCTCCCTCAAATGATAAAAATGCTCTCGGAATATAAACTGAATTTGGGTGGACAAGTATACCCTTACCCACCACCAAGCCACCGTCGGACTGTCGCCATGACATTGCCGGACTACGTAATGCTATATCGGCACATTATGAAAATTGATAGGGTCATATCAGCAAATTCCTAAAACATATAAGGCTATATCAGCACATTCGTATAAAAGTGTAGGATTATATCAGTACATACTATAAAAGCTAAGTGTATAGTAATAAAGTTAACTAGCCTTAACGGGCGACCACGGCATTATATACACCATTATCACATCATAACAACAGCATATAATCCATAAAATTCGACAACATAACGCCCTCATTCATATTAAACACCATTCTCATATATTCTAACCTCATTTCAAAATCCATTATCATTAAAAACCCTTGGTCGAAGAACACACTAAAATAAAAATTACATACACAATACCAAAGGTTATCCAATCATCAATCCAGTATAAACACAACAAAATAAACAAAATAACATGAAAACCCCTATATTATATACCATATATACCGCATATCTCTATTCATATGACAAGAAGTAAAAGAAAATCAAAAAATCAAACACAATATCGCATTAATCTAGTGGATTAAGGTAAATTTTGGTTAAAGATACCATTTTTGAAGGGTTCCTGCACCTCCAATGCAACGTCTGCTGCGTCGACCTCGCCAAAGTTCCTCCTTCGCCACCAGAATCACACACTGGAACGTCGGCAATTGATAAAGGGATATATATACAAATATAATCCTATATACTAAACTAAGTGCACATATAACCCCGAGATAATTATTAGTGCAAAAATAACTCTAACTACTTTACATAAGTGCAAATATAACCCTAAAGACTTTATTCCGGAATTGATTGGTCATTTCCACCCATTGACTGACCAAAAATTACTAAAATATCCTTTCAACCTATTACAAAAATTAAAAGGACAAAAATGCCCTTTGTTGCAGCATTCTGCCACCTCGCCATCGTACTTCCGCAGTGCCTCCTAGGCCTGTTCAACCGGCCTGGACCGGACTGGGATCGGTTAAGACTAGGACCAGAATAGTGGAAATCTTTGGACAGAAGACCAGACCAGTTATTGAAAGTTTTGGACCGGTCCAGCCCGGCTGGACCGGATTTTCAAAACAAAAAAAATCATTAATAAAATAATTCATTATCAAAATAAAGAAGACTGCAATTGAAATTGTTCAATCAAATGAATGTACCAGAGTACTATATAATTAAAGATCCCTGAATAGCTTCAGAGAAGTGGTTGTTTTAGCAGTTTAGTACGCATATCCCACTGCTTCTCGGCTATCTATCTGACATATGCTTAGTTGAGTAACCAAGCATATTATACTTGGCAGTTGGAACTATAAAATTCTTCATACTTATTTCCAAAACCATGGAAACTAATTTTTGTTGTATTGAATTCCTTCTTCTATGTATTGCAAATCTACGTGAAGGGATTTAGGTAGGTGGAAAAATCAGGCAATCATATGATTCATATGAATATCAATAGGCCTATATGTATTCCTAGAGCCTCATATAGTTGTCATTTATATGCTCCGGCCTCCAGTAACAGCAACCAAGTACGCAATCTTATGGTTAAACAACTAAAACACAATCAACATAAATTGTTTTTAGTTCATTCTATAGAAAAAACACAAAATCTCAGTCACAAGATCATTAAAACTAAAATTACAAGAGAAAACACTCATCATTCTAATCTTACAGAAGATTAAAATTAAAATTAAAACCAAAACTCAATCAGCAATTCAACATTCCATTCCATCCTGAGTTCATTGCTTATGAAACAAATATTATGTCATCTTGCACCTTCAACTTCTCCAAATCCGTAACAATAACACAACAAAAGATAAGTAAGAAAAACAAAAAAACATTAGAATCCATTATATTTGACGGGATTACAAAATACAACGGTTGTTACCAGTTTCAAATTTCTCAAGTTCTTCTAAATTTTTCTCCATATTAAATTGAGCTTCACGAAGTGATGCTTGAATCCAATCTTGACAGAAAATTTGGGTTTGCACCATCTAAAATCATTTGGAATGAAAGAAAATAACTCTTGGAGATTAACTTGATAGAGCAAATAATAATTTACATCACAAGAAAAAGTAAAATATCAAAAAATACTCTTCTTGAAATGGAAAAATATCGTACCTTTAGAGTTAAAGAGCTTCTAAATTGATCAAGAGTACGTCCTCCAAAACTAAATGCTGCTTCAGATGCAACCGTTGATATAGGTATAGCTAGAACATCTCTCGCCATATGTGCCAAAATTGGGAATCTAGCAATGTTAGCTCTCCACCAAGCTAATATATCTTTCTCCTCATCGTCTCCATTTTTCTCATTCAAATAACGATCAAATTCTGATCGTATGAGGGGATTTGGTCCACTCATCTGCCTCTTAACTTGTTCCTCAATGTTACTCATATAATTTAAAGTTGTTCTTGAACTACTGGATGAAGAGTTCAACACGTACTCAACGATTTCACCATTATCACCAATCACATTAGCATATATATGCCTATACTAATCATACATTTCATAATCACATAGTTTCACCTTTTTAGCCAACGACTCTCCCTTCTCATTCCCATACATTCCACAAAGAGCGATGCTCACTCCAAGATATTTAAAACTTGGATCCAAAATCACAGCCAAATAGATCAACATATTCATTTTCTATACATCACCCCAATATTTATCAAACTTCATGCTGTGCCATTTCCTTAAACTCAGAATCATCATTCTTTAACTAATCATTCAGCAAATCATGAGCATGGTCAATTTGAAAGAAAAGAGAATTACTCGTCACATAAAAACAACCAAAGATGCGATTTGTCAAATCATTGTACTCTTTTAAGAAGACAACAAGTTTCTCAAGTTTATCCCACTCATCTTCATCCATAGGACCCAAGTTTTCTGAATCCAAATCACTAGGGAGTCCAATTCGACTAAAAACTTTCTTGTACTTTAAATCCCTATCCAACACAGTGTAGGTCAAATTCCACCGTGTAGGAACATCAAGAGACAATGACAACTTGCATTCAATATGACACTTTCTGCTTGTTCGTTAAACAAGACAATTCTAGCCTGAGAGTTTCTAACATATTTAATTGCAGCTCTAACTGTATCGATGTATGTTCCATGATCCTTCAGGTCATCCCAAACAATAAAATTAATTATATGAGCAATGCATCTAATATGTAAATATTTCCCATCACTAATGCCACCATTTTTCCTCACAACTTTTTTAAGGTAAGCACAAGCAACATCATTTGAGCTCGCATTATCAACCGTGACAGTAAAGAGTTTACTAACCAAGTCCCATGTATTCAAACAATCTTCAATAGCATCCCCTTTATGACTTGAAATTGGACAAAAATTCAATATCCTTTTCTGTAGTCTTTAATGATCTTCTATAAAATGTGCAGTGAGACACATATAATTTATCCTTTGAATTGAAGTCCAAGTGCCAGTGGTCACACACCATTTGACAAGATATTTTAAGAAAAATCTTTAAACTTGCTCTCTTATCAAGATAAAGTTGATAGCAATCTCGAGCAATAGTAAATCTCGAAGGCATATGAAAGGTATGCATAACAATAGACATGAAATATCTAAATCTAGGCCTCTCTACAATTCTATATGGAAGCTCATCAAGTATGATCATATAGAGTAATGCCTTTCTCACATCCTCCACAAATACTTCTTTATACTTTAACTGAACCTCTTTCTCACCACCATGAATATGATAAAATACCAAGTGAGATTGCTTACCTTTTTTCTTGTTGGCTGGATTCTTTGAGCAAATAGGCCAATGATCCTTAACGTTCTTCGTCCCATTCAAATTAGGATCTGATGTGAAATCTGTTCCACAAAAGTTACATTCCGCCCTTAATTGATCCTTGTCATTTAAAAACTCAGTGAAGTCTGTCCAATAAGGTGATCATTTTTTATGTTTCCGTGTGATGTACTGACGTCCCTCCCTTGGCTCCTTCGTAAGGTGTGGTCTGAAGCCTTTTTGTGCCACCCATTCCCAGCCATCTCCCTTAGTTTCATCATTTTCTCGCATCTCTTCATCTGGAAGTTTCACTATTCTCTGCTCAGATTGAGATAGCGAACACTTGCGACTATCGGATTGGGAACTCGACATCCGGAGACTACACGGAAAATAACAAAAAATGATGCATTGAGAAAACATAAACTGGAAAAAGGTGGACAAAAATATGTTCAGCACAAAGGGCAATATATCTAATTAAAAGATCTCAAATTAATTCATCAGTATGGAAGAGATTGGTGAGAAAGGATACTTTCAAACTTTTTATCAGATAAAAGAATGCTATCAGATCAGGAAAATGAAATGGCTGAACAAAATGCATAAGTAACACCAATGTAGGATTTCTGAATTTCAAATAGATTAGCACACACAAAAAAACCAATTTTATTTTCTAACAATGTCTCTTGCAGACTGAAAATCATCATAGCACAAAAAAGAAAAAGCAATGAACTTGAGTTCAGATTGACTGCAAGCATAAAATATATCTCAAACTTCATAATATGGATCATACAAGAATTTTAGAGTAGAGATAATGTTAAAAAAAAGATGGCTCTATGAATCTTATACCAGATAAGATGCAAGATAAGATGCATAATTACTATACCATATACATAATCAATTCATTATTCTAGTAAAATTGCTACACCATACTGAATAAATTCATTATTCTCGGTTAATTTTTATAATTACTACATAATAACTTCATTATTCTAGTAAATAAACAGAATTAATACATTATAAAATTATCCGACAAATCAATATTACTGCACCATAAATGGAAGATTAACCAAGAAGCTTCTTTATATGATCAGGATTCTTTCCAATAGCAAATTATACAACACAGACTACTAGAATTCCAACCAACAAGGAATTTATGAGCAAGATTCTCCATTTTATTGAAAACCCAGAATCATGCTAACCAATTTCCAGCTTGTCCTATTACTCTACTATTAATTCATCTTAGCATAGCAGCTCTATGAGAAATTATCAAAACAACATCGGACTACAATTTCAAAGCACCAAAAATCTACGTTAGAACCAACACCTAGTCAACTTCATAGAACAAGCAATCTTCTGTATTCTGATTTTGAGTCATTGAAAAAGCAAGCACATGGAGTAATCAGTTCACATGAATCAGAAACTGCTATCATCTCCTACAACAGATAAACAACTACACTTTTGAACAAAGTTCATCAAGAAAATCATGAGATGATACTCAGAACAGCCAAAGATTAAGAAACTACCGCATTATAAGAGGCTAAATAATCAATTCATACATAATGTGGATCAATTCATACATGAAAAGAAAAATATCAAAAACAACCACCAAAAGTATGCCGGTAAAATAACAAAAAAACTAGAACTTACCAAAATTGTATTGAACGTTTGTAGTTTAGACTTTAGAGATATCGACGAAAAATCCTGATCACTAGATAATTGTTCGCTTGATGAAATTGGATTGGAATGGAAGCCGTGGACTAAATTACCAATGTGCGAGAAGTTCTGTGTAAAAGAAGAAGAAGAAGAATACTAGCAGAAGAAGTCATCAACGGAGTTCATAAATGATGAATGTGCCAGAACCAGAACTCTTTAGTTACCCAACAACAATAAGATTTAAGAGTCCCAAAAAACTCAGCAAGAAAAAGTCAATTCAGAATATAAACTTAACTAAAATAATAATTAAAATATGATTTAAAATAATAATATTTATCATATTTATCATACAATTATAATTTATAAATAATATTACATGTAAATAACGGTCCATCCAGTGACCGGAAAAGATTCGGTTATAGACCGGACTGGACCAGACCAGAAATATAGAAAAATCTTGGACCAAGGACCGGATCGGAATTCTATAAATCCGGTTCCGGTCTCCTTCATTTCGATCCATTTTTCCGATCTGGACTGGTTCATGCACAACCCTAACTAGGATCACTTTAGATGCATTTATTTATCGCATTTATTTATTATTTTATATTATAAATGTATGCGATTGGTTTATGTGTGTGGAATGATTATGAAGTTAGTTCACTAATGATCAA
>JAULKK010000003.1:343463-354400 GCA_032355705.1 Rubia peregrina | reverse complement strand
TGGTCTTTCTCTCTAGTGGAATCCGATCTTGGTCGGCCGTGGATGTAGCCAATTGGTGAACCACGTAAATTCTCAGTATTTTGTCTTTCGCTTTATTTTCAGTTTGTTTTTTCTCGGGTATTCCGCACAACACCTAAGTATATTTGCTTAAGAAAAAGAATATTAATTACAAAATATGCTCAATAGTAACCCTTATTAAAATATTGTTTAGTTAAATTGATATTTTCTTGCCATTGTTACACCTCCACTCAGAGAAAAATGAAGCATGTATCATAACTTCATAAGGTACATTAAAAAATACTACTCCATATGTACCAATTTTATTTGCACTCTTACTTTTTTGTCAATATATTCTATATCAAAATTGACCGTATATTTAAATATATTTATGAACAACAATATTATTGTATATGATATTGTTCAGTGTATCGTAACAAGTAGTATCTAAATATCAAATTTGTATTTACCGTTATTATATGTAGGTAAACATATTAACGATCAAACATGTTTCTTGAACAGCGTAATAATGATTGCAGTGCAAATAGAACTGAGATAGAGGAAGTAGTATTATTTGGTTACCCTAATTTTATTTTTTTACTGTTTTGGTATGAAAACGAGGTTTTTTTATATTGGGGAGAATTTTAAATTTTATTGTATTAAATTGATATATATTTTTATAATAATAATTACTCTAATATATTTTATTTCTTGAATTCGCCTGTACATTCAATAATCTCCAACTAAATGTTTAAAAGTCTTTCATAAATTAATTAGCTTTTTCTAAAATAAACAAATTGTAAGGACAAACAGGCTTGATGAGACGGGATGAAGACCGACCTATAGGTGTAGGAACGAACAACCATCTTAATCATTGGATCAATAGTAAATAAAAAAGATTAATTATTTGACAATGGCACACCTAATGAAGTAAGCTAGACATAAAGATGATTGTTAGAAGATCGCATGGGATGTTTCTTTCACAAACGAAATATGCCTTGGACATTTTATCATATACTGTTTTATTGGTCGCAAAATCGACAGATTTTTCGATGGAGTAACAACATGATCTTGCACATATTGAGGGGCCACTTTATGAGGATCCGGAACAATATAGGTGTCTAGTAGGCCGTCTCATTTACCTTACCATTATACGTCCGGAGCTTAGTTATTCAATGCATACACTTGCTTAGTTTATCAAGTCACCTTGTGTTTTTCACTGGCAAGCTGCACTGAGGGTTCTACCCTACATGAATTGTCATCCCGGTGAGGGTTCATTTCTCTCTTCACATAGTTCGTTACAGTTGATAGCTTACAGCGATTCAGATTGGGCAGTTTGTCCTATCACACGACGTTCCCTTTCTGGTTATTTTGGGATGATAGATGATTCTCCGGTTTCATGTAAGACCAAGAAGCAAACTCTCGTTCTTCTGCTGAAGCAGAGTATCATGCTATGACAGTCACTTGTTGTGAGTTATTATGGCTTAAGTCCTTACTTCGGGACTTAGGAGTTGTGCATTCTGCCCCATGCAACTATTTTTTCATAGTCTATCTGATCTTCATATTGCTGCTAATCCTGTCTTTCATAAGCGTACAAAACACATTGAATTTGATTGTCATTTTGTCAGAGATTTGGTACAATCTGGTGCTATTTTTACTCATCATATCCGCACTTCTAAGCAGCCTGCGGACATGTTCACGAAATCTTTTGGACGTAACCAGTTTCATCTACTACTTGGCAAGTTGGGCATTCTTGATATTTATGCTCCAACTTGAGGAGAAGTATTGAGGAAATAGAATATTTTGTGAATATTAGTTGTGAAAAATTGGTTTTACCGCTTAAGCTTAACTAGCAAACCTATGTTCCAACATAGTCTAATTTAATCACGTATGTAAAGTAAATAAAACACGAGACACACAACTTGGTTACGCAATTCGGTGAAATTCACCTACATCAGCGGGGTCTGGACTAGTTCAGAATAAATCAACTAATCAGAGATATAGTACAAAGTACACCATACAACTATACTTATCTTCGAATTACAACGTGTGGATTTTGCAAGCTCCCCTTCCTACCTATCTGCCTTGATCAGACTACCTCTAACCTCGAAACTCATCGACGCTGCATCTCCTCCTCCCAAGGAATTAAGGAATACCATATGAACTTTAGCAAACAGGTCGTGTATGTTGGAGCATGGAGAATTTGGCAAAGCTCTCGATAGATAGAAATTTGATGTGCATATTTTCTCTGTTAAATCCGTTGTCTTGCAACCGTATAATGTCCTTTATTTATAGTCCATTGCATATCAGAATTTCTCCATAATTATCTCTATAATATTCCTATTCCTTATCTGATTTTAAAGCATATCCAAATCCCATAAATAAAGGGAGTTTCCTTATCTCAACTATCACATAATATTCCATTAATCGAATTCCATAAATATAGGGATATTTCATAATTCCATTATGCTTCTACACGGCTGAATCAAATATTGCTAAATCTCCAATTTCCATAAACCAAAATCTGTCGCAATATTCGGTTCGCCAAACTGTCTTTCAGAGTATGTTCCAACATGAAACGTTTTTCTTCTTTAACACAAGTTCACAAATGCCAACACAATTAATCCATGAGATGCATATGACTTTACAAATTGGATTTAGGTTGGTATCATTTTCCTTATTTACTTAGAACTCGTGTAACACTATATGATTTATCTCTGAACATGAATGCAAACACACATTACTACCCTTATTTTCTACACTCTTTTATAAAAACTAATGTATAGGTAATAATTGTGAAAAATTAGGTATATTTTTTGAAATGCCATTCTCAAAATTATCTACTAGAATATCATTTTAATTTTAAAAAAACATGTCATTTTTATTTTATAATACATTATCTAATAGTGAACTTGACCTGAAAGTTATTAAGGTTAAGAATTCATTATAAAAATTTAAAAATATAGTATTCTTTTACAAAATTTTCAAATCATATCATTTCTGTTTCATTTATAGCCATGGCTAAATCATGCTCCATCTGAATCTTTTTTTGAATTGATCATAAATTGCAGGTTCTCCATGCAGTATGGCACTTGGTTCACTAGACCACTTTCCGGTCATAAAATTGCCAAGTTCCAGGGCAGAAATAATAAACTCACTTTCACTGCGTGTCTCTAGTTAACCAAAATCATCTTGAAATTGCCAAGGAAAATCATTCTAGAAAAGAGCAGCGAAAAAGTTCTCTTTTTACTAATTTTGTATTTAAATGTTTTAATTGAGTTATTATGGTCAGACTCTGGAGGGACTAAAATATTTCACGAAAATGTAAATTTGTGATGAAAATTAATTGAAGGGATAGAAAAGTCAAGTGAATAAATAGTACTCCCTCTGTCCCAACTGAAATTGAACACTTACCTTTTTAACATTATTCTCTATCAAAATTTAACCGCATATTAATTTGGATAGATATATGAACAATAATATTATCATACGAGTATATGATATTGGTTAATTCGTCGTAACAAATAGTTTCTAAATATTAACTTTTATTTGTCAGGTAAAGATATTAACGGTCAAACATTTATTTTGAACAATGTGATAGTGATTAGTGCAATTTCACCTGAGACGGGGAGAGTAATATTCTAATTTTGCGGGGGAATGTATATAAGTACTATAAGTACCACTTTCATTGAAATAACTTCTAAAGATATATTTGAAATCATAAATATTTCATACTATATATATATATTACTAAATAAAATTCAATTAAACACATAATCTGAAATAATAAAATATTCGGATGTTTCTATAACATGATAGGGCACTTTTGATAGAAATATGTGTACATATTGTTTATTTATTATATATGACAAAGTCTTGTTTTAGACCGAGTAAGTGTTAAATGAGGACATTTTATAATTAGTTAGACTAATTAAACCTAAATTTTTTTTTATTTATTGCAACGAGATACACATAATTATGATAATATTTTAAAATGAATCTCGACATAAAAATAATTACTTTAAAAAAATTGAATGAAATATTACAAAAATAATCATTTTTTATTTTATTCAATATTTAACGATTTCTAACTAAATTAATTATTTCATTTCATAACTTATATAGTTTCCTTAGATGACTAAACTTAAAATTTTAAATAAATTTGTTTTCAATTTAAATGTAAGACACAAAATGTACATCCAAATATTTTAATTAATAATATCGCGCAACGCGCGATTGTACTTCGCTACCTAAACACCATATAATAGAGATTGTTTGCTTGGTTCTGTCAACCGGAGATATTGCAGTCATTTTGACAAACCTAAACCCAAGTTGTCTAAAAATAACATATTAATATTATAATATGTTACTGATTTTAATTATTTGACTAATTTAAACCCAAGTTGTCTAAAAATAACATGTTGATATTATAATATGTTACTGATTTTAATTCTTTACTATATATAATCAATCATAACTTGTTAAAATATATCACTTCTAAAGATATATTTAAAACCATAAATATCTCATACTATATCTATATATATATCACTAAGGAAAATCCATATAAACACATAATCTGAAATAACAAAGTGTTCGGATTTTTTAATACAATGATAGAGTATTTTTGATAGAAATATCTATACATATTATTTATTATATATGACAAAGTCTTATTTTAGACCGACTAATTGTTAAATGAAGACATTTTATGATTAGTGAGGCTAATTAGGTCATTTGATATTTACTTTTATTTATTGTAATGATACACATAATTATAATAACATTTTAAAATGAATCTCAACATATAAATAATTACTTTAAAAAAAATGTGAATGAAATATTATAAAAATAATCAGTTTTTATTGTAATCAATATTTAACGATTTCTAACTAAATTAATTATATCACAACATAACTCATATAGTTTTCCTTAGATGACTAAACTTTGAAATTTTAAATAAACTTTGTTTTAAATTTAAATGTAATACACAAAATGTACATACTAATATTTTAATTAATAATATCGCGCAACGTGCGATGGTACTCTGCTAGTTTTCATTAATTTAAATTATTTTCCTTGTCAACATTCATCAAATGAAAAGCCTTTGTACATGTGCACTGCCATACCTGTGGTCCTCTGTTTCTAGAATCAATCGAGTTAATTACCCTGGTTTACACTGCAGAACACTCCTAGTAGGAATCCTAAGGCAGTTTCAATGCTTGAAGAAAAAGAAATTGCATACAAATATTAATTATGGCATCGGCATGGCAACTTTGACCTGTGGCCAAATTATCCTTTGAATAGTTGTGGTTCCAAATAGGAAATATGGGAAGGGAAGAAGTAGGACAGTAAAATGCACTGTAGTGGAATGGAACGACCAGCACTGCTTTGCGTTCTGGCTTTTCTTGGTTTCTGTTTGATTGACTTCTGTAACATAAGAAAGAATTGACTGGTTTCCCCTATCACGGCTCAATTGTTTACTGACCCCTAGATACCAGAGCTGATATATTTCAAAGAAATTGTGTTTTTAGTTAGTTTTGATTAGAGAAGGTTTAGGTCTCAAGTGTTTTACGTTCATATACAGTTATTGAATCATTTTCACGATTTGAAACTTTTTTGGTAAACAGGATCCGTCGTGGCCATCAGGTTTACCAGCAAGTTTGTGCATCCTGCCATTCGATGTCTCTCGTGTCATACCGTGACTTAGTGGGTGTTTCGTATACTGAGGAGGAAGTAAAAGCAATGGCTGCTGAGATTGAGGTGACTGATGGACCCAATGATGAGGGTGAGATGTTTACTCGCCCTGGGAAACCGAGTGACCGTTTTCCAGAGCCATATCCAAATGAATCAGCAGCAAGATTTGCAAATGGAGGAGCTTATCCTCCAGACTTGAGTCTCATTACTAAAGTATGTTCATCATTTTGAGATTCCTGCTATAGCATTCCCCCAGTCTCTAGTGTCTTTATAGTCTAACTAATGTTATTCCTTTTAGGCACGTCACAATGGCCAAAACTATGTGTATGCCCTTTTAACTGGATACCGTGATCCTCCTGCTGGGATTTCTGTAAGTTATTTAAATCTTCGTTTAACCCTTTCTAATTTTCAGGAAAAAAAAATGCCCTGTGATTTATAACTTCTAGTGTTCTTTGTAACGTTTGCATGATTTGAATGATTACATGCTTATTACATGGAATTATCTGAGGAGGTTTATTGCCTTTTTCTTCCTAGATATTTTGAGTGGGGTATGATTTTGCCCAAAACAATGTCCAAAGATCAATCAACCAGGGCACATGAATTAATTGGACACATAATCTTGAGAATCTGCTTGCAGCATAACAAACTACATGCTGTACGGTACTTAGGGTCAGACAGATCTTTCTCTTGGTATGATAACTTAGTCCAAAACATGCTTTGTCAACGATAGGAATAAGAAGGTTTTTTGAAGAGTAGGAGTTGCCAATAAAGAGTAATTTCATAGACCAACTAGTTACACTAATCCAAATCCTGCTATAACCAGGAAGACAAATAGTACTTGCAGTTGGTCAATGGTCACCTAACCTATTCTGTTGCATTAAGGATCTACTTGCCATGGTTGCTGACAAATTTATTTTTCAAGCCTTGGCGCCTTGCTAGAATAATGGCCTACCAATCTAAAAACCAAATAGGTGACTGGTTGTGCACTTGCAAATGAGCAAATCAGTGAGAAGTAGACTCTTTTAATCCACGTGCAATCCACATGCTATGAAACAAAGTGGCTGGTATTGTTAGTGCATTATTGATCTTCTACGTCTGTAATTTGGGCACAACTTTTCTGAATGCGATATGACTAGTCTGTATAATACTTCCTCCGTCTCACAATAAACTTCCTATTTTCCTTTGTAGTCCCTCCCACAATAAACTTCCTAATTCTACTATTTCCTTTTTTGGTAAGAAAAATTCACCCAAAACACTCATGATTAGTGCCACATCAGCTGAACCCCACATGATTCACCTAAAATTCCTAATTTAGACCAAACTCACATGACAAAAAGATGCCACGTCAGCTTGCATAAAAGATTGAGCCAAAAGCAATTAGGAAGTTTAAATAGGGACGGAGGTAGTATATGTCATACATTGTACAAGTAGATCTAACTGAGCTTTTGCCGAGAGCATTCTGATTGTATTTATCCTCCCTTTTGTATGAATCCCTCATGGAACTTACTGGAGTTTGCTTTATTTCTGTTCCTCAGTACCATCATAACTATTGCTTTGTTTGTCCTAGTAACGAACAGTAACAGATTACCAGTTTTACCCAAACCATATGAGATTTAAGCAGTGGCAAGATCAGTTCAAGAAACTGAAAGACCTCTAGTCCTGATTAATTGATTAGAACAATGGTTCACAGTATAACTTTTCTGGGTCAAGATACTCATAGCAGCTTTATGCTGTCTTTGCAATTGCTTGGGCTATTTTTGACTTTTGTGATAATGGTTTCAAATTTGCTATTTCAAATTGGTGATGTTGCAAGAAAGAAAAGAGGGCATGTGTTCATAGTTAATTAATAAGTTTTGAGATTACCCTGCCTAGGCATGTTGAGTTCTTTTGCTGCGGGCCCCCTTCATCAAGCAAGTAGTATTTGCATTGACTTAAGTGCTTAACTTGTCTTAACATTTTGATGTAGATCCGAGAGGGATTACACTACAATCCTTACTTTCCTGGGGGTGCTATTGCTATGCCCAAAATGCTTAGTGATGGTGCTGTTGAGTATGAGGATGGTACTCCAGCTACTGAATCTCAGGTTGGCTTCTTTCACTGTCTTTGGTGCAAGTAGTGTCCATAACCATCTGCTTTCTTTTTTAAACACTAAAGCTGCATCTTTTGTTGCTTTATAACATCAGATGGGGAAAGATGTTGTGTCCTTTTTGTCATGGGCTGCTGAGCCAGAGATGGAAGAAAGAAAGCTTGTAAGATGCCTTCAAATGCGTGGACTATAGCTATTATTGAATGTTTCTCACACCTAACATATTTTCTATGGTCTTCCAGATGGGATTCAAGTGGATATTTGTACTCTCGCTTGCGCTACTTCAAGCTGGTTACTACAGGCGTCTGAAATGGTCGGTTCTGAAATCACGGAAACTAGTCCTTAATGTGGTTAATTAAATCCTGATTTATATATTCCCCCCTAAAAGACTTTGGTTGGAGGATTCAGATGAGAAAATAATTGTCCTCTTATCTCTGAAAGTGTTCTGCTCTATGGAGAGTATTAAATTGGTATAAACCTACTATTGGCAATTTTGAGACAGGCAGACCAATTTCCTTTGATATTTGAGAAGGAAAAATAGGTTTCTTGTTGGGTGGACTGCTTGCTTTGTATTTTTATTCAATTTATAGTATGATTTACTTCTTTGTTGGGAACTGTGGTCTGTTTTAATAATTATAGGAGTCCAGTTATTGTAAAAAAAATTGAAGCAAGTAATTGTGCTCGTATCAAAATTTTGATTTCTGAGACTTTTTTAATAAAAGTTAATGATTAAAATCCAAGAGATGCTCGGTATTTTTTGTCTAATTATATGATGACAAATGCATGGGTTTCTTTGTATGCAGACCCTTTTAGGGGTTGAAACAACACATTAAAACTTTAAGCATCATTTTAAAAATAAATAAATGGGAGGACTATTCTCATTAAGGCAGAGATGGCTTACAATGTTGGTGATAAAACTAGAACTATTACTAGTTTATCTTCTATTACAATTGATGCACTAACAAACTATTGAAAAATCATAACTAAAATGAGAAAAACTTATCTATTATAAGGTGGGATGAATGAATTCTCACATGGATGACTCAAACTTCTTGAGTGGGGTGGCCTCCCATTTGAGCTCCACACCAACATGGTGTATTAGAGCATACTCAATGCTAACCTGACATATAGAGACTTAAAAATCGTCATTTATTAGGGGGGAGAACTTCTCTAAGTTGCGTCTGTTTAGTTGAACAAAATGCCCTGTTTACCTTAGTGGCTGACTACACTACTACTGAGCTTAAATCAGGGTAAAAGCGCATCAGATCTGGGAGATCAGAGACATAACAGTTCAAACTGAAGTAGAAAATGTAAACCAGCATAATTTCATTTCAGAACAAATGGTGACCCAGTTCAATCTTTCCCGATCTGAACCCGCCATTGCCCAATTCGGATGGATTTGACCAACGATAATCAATCATGGTCTGCGACGTTTTCGCCGGTCACCACAAAATAAAAAATTACCAGATTTCCAGTTTGGTTTTCGTTGACACTGGGCTAAGTCGTGCGCTTCCTCCATTGATGCACTTCACCTTCTGTGGCTATGCTCCACTACCCCCCCGGTAGTGCGCCGCTGTGCCCCGTTAATGAGCAAAATGCCGAGTTGGGATAACGTCAACTCCATGTGAAGACCATCGTCTTCTTCATGCTACAACGAACGACCACCACCTTCTTTTCCAGGAAAACAAGTGAGCTCCGTCGTCTGGTCAATCTTTTCTGGTAAGTACTGGGCTCCTTCTCCATCATCGACTGTGTCTTTTTCGCTCGGTGACGAGATCATGACTAGGGTTGTTTTCCGACTTCCGATATGGTTAAACTTCCATTCACCGATCGATTTCAACTCTAAAGGTAGAAACTACAACTAGGACATGAAAATAATGTGTGTGTGGGGGGGGCATCGGATCGCCTGATCTGGTGGCGGAGACAGCCCCAAGCTAGGATTTTGGACTATTACTGGAATGTGTTCTTTCCTTCTAGCCGGGACCACTACTGATGGAGTGGAACCAGACAACAATAGTTTTCATCCCAAAGAGAAAAAATCAGTGACAGCTTAGACCACGTACAATGCAGAGACTGCTCCGAGGCCGGTCCTGCAATTTCAGTTCAATAAATAATCAATCTCTCTTGATTCAACCTCAACAATCGAGCCCACAACTAAATCACTCTATTTTTCTCCACAATGGTTGAGAACACTCCATGGACCCCACTTGATTCTCTCTATCCTACTCATTATTTTTACCTCTAATATTTAATTCAAATAAATTTACCTAACAAAATAAATTAAAATGTGAAATTTAATGATACACCTATAATATTTTAATTGGATTTTGTTTTTTCAAATTTCATTTATGAAATTAATTTCAATTTTAAAAATTTATTTGATGAACCATAATTAAAAAGAACAATATACATTTCTTTAAATAATGTAATTTTTATTTTAAAAAGATTCAAAATTTAATTTAGATTTTTAAAAATAAAAATCAGATTTTTTTGCAATTTTTTCCATTTTAAAATATCACAAAATATTTTTCAGAAATTTAAAACCAATTTTTTTTAAAAATTGGTTGGAACACGTGATACCACCAGATTGGGCCACGTGTCCCAATCTGGTATTAAAAAAAGGGAAAAGGGGGGACAAGGGGTGCCATGTGGCCCAATCACAGAGTGCCACGTGACACTCTTGGTAAAAAAGAAATAGGCTCAGCTTGCGCCCATGGCCCACACACGAGGATATTGCTTCCCCTGAGGCAACTGGGATGCAGGCTCTATTTTCTAACCCGGTTTCGTCGGCTGCACTCTGAACTCCCCACTGTAGGGATTTTCGGTCCCGCTTCCATCCCAATTTTTAATTGAGACCCTTCTAAGTCCCCATTGTACATGCTCTTTGTGTCACTGGCCTCCAGTCTCTGCAAGGCTCAGCACAAGATTATTGCAAAATTTCTATCAGCCAAAGCAAGTAATTAATCATTGGGATATATGCCATTATAACCCTACTTACTTGACATAAGTGCCAATATAACCCTCAGATAATTTTAAGTGAAAAAATAACCCTACCTAGTTGATGTAAGTGCTCATTTCCACCGGACCGCCGCCGGACCGCAGCATGTCGCCGGATTTCTGCCGGACCACCGCCGGATCACTTCCGGACCGGTGGTGG
>JAULKK010000003.1:307732-321009 GCA_032355705.1 Rubia peregrina | reverse complement strand
GAAGAGGATGACGACGATGATGATGAGTATTACTATGATACAGACAGTTCAGATGCAGAGTACTATGATGATGAGGGAGAGGAATGACCTTCATCAAAAATCTTATTTTATAAGGCATGGTTTTTGATGTACACCTAATGACACGGACTTGCAGTTTGGGTCAGATCTCAGTGTGGTATGGTGGTTTCAGTTAATATACTTGTGAAAGAAGAAGAAGAAACAATACTACTGGTGTGCCAGTATGTATCATCCATGTTTTTTGGCTGTTTGTTTACTTATGTTTGAGAAACGAGTGATGTGTTTTGTAGAAATTTCAGCTGCAGATTACACACTAGCTAAGGTCTTAGAAACTTAATTGTATAAAGATCTGGAGGTTGTAAAATTAGTATGTGAAGGTGGAGATTTGTTTCATACAATAGGTATTTTGTTCAGGTACGTTATGTTGCTATTATTTCAAATTCTTTCAAAACAAAAAAAAAAATCCATTGTTCCATATTTACGTACTGTTGTCCGTCCGGCCGTCTCTGTAAGCATGTAAGTTATAGGCTTGTTATTTAGTTTTATTGTTTATACCCTTGAGTTTGGCAGGTTCCCACTTCCCATCTACACAAGAAGTAGTGTTTGAATGATGAGATGTTCAAAGAAAAGAAATTAACCATTTGAGTTTGTTCAAGTGGCCAGAGCATTGCGCTCGGCCAGATGCAACTAGGGTATAATCTCACCTTCCCCCCTTGGTTTTTATTATTATGGTCTTTTAAGTCTCTAATGCATCATGTGGTGTGGAGCATGCTCCTAGAGCATGTGGGAGTTTCACCCCACTCTGTATGAGCCCTGTGGGAGTCTCGCCATATGAGACACAGTTGTCATCTTACTGAGAAGGAGTTCACTGTTTAACCAAAATAAAAGAAAATAAAGGAAATCGAAACGAGGGAAATATGCATGAAAATATTTAAGTAAAGAGTTACCTTTCCATTTTTGAGGTGAAGTATTATGCTAATTGCATTATTTATGACATTTACATGCTTCTGGCAAGGAATTGCAATGTGTGGTCTTTTATTAGGAATCCAATAGTTGTATCTACTCTATTCACATTTCTGAGAAACTGCCAGAAGTTGAGGAAGAGCACCTTGCTTGAACAGCCAACGTCTTTACCGCACCTCTACATGGATCTCCAAAGACCTCATTCGATACTCTGACGGAACAGCTGTTTTTCCCCTCACAAGCCTGCAAAAGAATTGACACTCTGTTAGTCTTTTATATAGCCTTGCTTCTGTCCAACGCCACGAGTGAAGGAGTTCGAGTAGAGGACATACCTGAGCCAACACTGACTGTGAGTTGGAGGCATGGCATTTTCCTAATGAGAAAGCTTGGCAGCTTCCACGAGGAGTGCCGTAGCTTGAAAACTCTATGAAGGAGATAGAATGGCCATCTTCACACTTCAAGTTCATTACTGGTACAGTATCATCATTCTCAGATAATTTCTGATGTTTGTGGGATGCAGCTGACCATGTCTCCACGGGTGGATAATGTTGCTCCGACACTTGAGAACAAATGGTTTTTGAGAAACGTGATTGAACAAATATGTCAAAGGGAGTCTTCTCTGTTTCCTCAAATATAACAAGTAAATTATCTGATTCCTGCAACCATGATCTTGGAATGTGGTACCTATAATTACATGATGGCATGTGGAATTACGCATTGCTGGGTGGAAACAAAAATGGCAATTGTAAGCTTTTAAGGATGGAAGCAGGAATCCTTATTACTTGTTACGTACCAGATTTGAGTAGGGTTCCCACAATTTATTGTGCATTTATCTGAATCATATGCCCCTCGATAGTCACAAATATTTTGGCAGCCATCTTTCGGAGCTGCAAGAGTCCAATATCTTCCAATGTGATGACCATTTACCCAAACTTGACCTTTTCCCATTCGTCTTAAATTTAAGGAAACTGGTTCGGCCCCAGCAGGAGCCTCAAAATGAGTCTAAGTGTAAAGATAACAAGGTAGATTAATAAGCGAAGTTAAATTAGACTAAGTTAAACATGTATTGGTCGAAGAAAACTATGAAACAAATTAATTCGGGAAGACAACATGATATTCCCAGTAACTTTATAGTCCCACTTCATTCTCGAGGTAAGTACTTCAAGAAAATCTTTTATGAAAACAAAAGTTGACTTTAACTTTGTATACTCGTAATGATAAATCAAAGGAAACTCCAGTGTATATGACACTTCAGATCCAACTTTGGAAATGCTCTAAAGATAGCTAACTCCGAAAATGGACAAGACAGGTTAACTTTCCATTGAGGTTTATCAGTTTATGACAAAGTTTTAATGGTTTTCAAGCTATTGCCTTTTAACCTAAACGTTCCACAATAGTCAACAGTCATCAAATATTAGTAATAATCGAAAAGTTTGAATGATCTTTATCATGTTCATTTTAATCTTCTTGAGATACGCATTTAGCTACATTATGCCCATAAGCATCTGATCCAATTCTAGAATGGCATCTAAGATGAAAAGTGTAAACAAAAACTTGAGATGTCCTTTATACTGTTTTTAAACATATACCATTACTTAAATAAAATGGCCGTGATGCATTCTACGAAGTCCAAATATGCATTGAGGCATATAAACTAATGTTCACAGGCTGAAAATTCAAGCTTAATGGAAAGCTAAATAAAGACGTACACACTTGAGATCTAAAAAGAAAAATAAAGCAGTTCTGCACTGCAGCTAAAGTAGAGTTACCTTGTACCAAGAAAAGGAGGATGGAACTGAGCCAGGAGGAAAATCAGTCCATCCAGGATCTACACTCTCATCGCCATCATATATTTTTTTATACTCACCCTGAAGCCCCACCTGAAATCAGATTCTTTTGGTAAAGATACTTCAAAGGATTCCAAAACTGAAGGAAAATGTTATGTATTACTGTAGTTAACTACTGGCTAGTAAAATCCTGTATTACTACCTAAACTCATCTGTAAGTCATGTAGTCTATTCAAGCCTTATCACAGTATGTGGTTAATAGGATTAAACAGTCTTCCTACACTACTTTTAAGCACATGTTAAAAGCATACCATATTCAGACTCAGTAGACACCCAAAAGGAAGAAGCTATATGATATTATATGAAAAGTCCTTTCCTGCACATTCTCACCTATTAAGAGTAAATATACCTTCAAAAGCATAAAAATTACAAAGGGTGATCATCATTTTCACCAGTTCAATTTGCACTAGCAATTCATAGTCTTATTTATTTGAGTCTAAACTGACCTTCCACGTGAACTTCAACCCCCAAAAAATTAGGAGAGCGACATACTCAAGCTGATATTTTGCGATTATAATCAGCATAGAAACTAAGGATGCTTCCAACATTTTGTATTACTCTCTCAGTCCCAGCTCAAATTTCATAGAGTATTTTTCACGGTTATCAAGAAACATGTTTGACCGTTAATATGTTTATCTACGTATAATAACGGCGTATAAAAAGTTGATATTTAGAAAATACTTGTTACGACAAATCCAACAATATCACATAATGATAATATTATTGCTTATGTATCTATTCAAATATGTGGTCAAAGTTTGATAGAGAATATTGTCAAATAGTAAAGTGTGAAGTTTGAGTTGGGACGGAGGGAGTATGCAATTTTAATCTTGGTACAGATATAGTTATAAAAAAGCATCGAACTAAGTGTTAACAGCACAGAATAAGTGGTTCCTAGACATCCACATGTGGCAGGTTAGATATATTAACTTGAGTAACTTTCCAATTCTGACAGCACTTCGGAAAGTGTCTTTATCAATCTGGTAAGTAATAGACACCACAAAGGGAAAGTGTCCAGCAGGCTGCACCTAGTGATAGATGATTTACCTGGTAGGTCCAGATTGAGTTGGAAAGGTCAAGATCTCCATTTCTGCATCCAACCAATTTTATTGGACCCCTAAATCCTGCACCATCTTTCTCAAGGAAGGCACCATAATTCTGATGGAATGACAAGAAGATTCAAATCCATGTGAGAAGATGAAATGTATAACGCCATGGAATCAGTACTTAACGTATCAAATATTTGCAGCAGATGAACTTGGGCAAGAATAAAAGTCATTGAAGAAAAAAATGCAGTAAAATCTGTTATTTCCAAAAAGACGACATAATTCTATACAAATGTGAATTAAATTGGAAGAGCTACAAATAGGGCAAAGTATATATTCTGCCTTGATTCTTAGGACTAAAGTGAAGAAAAAAAAGTACAGTTTTGAATAACAAACCTGCAAGCCCACTGTTTCAGAAACTAGAACTACGTCATTGTATCCTTGAGTAAGATAAACAGGCTCTACCACCTTCACCCAGTGGCCCCTTGCACTACCTTCACTTTCAAAGCATATGTCAGATGAAAGAAAAATACAATAAATGAAAGATACAAGAACAAGAATGATAAGAATCCATTAGAAAGACATGATTTTATAACCTGTAGGCAGGTTAACTGATAGTATAACCAAAACTGTGGATTTTATTAACTTGGCTAGTGGTGGCCGTATAATATGAAAATCAGACATGGTCCCTCAAACAAGTTCATACCCAGTGCAATTGCAGGGAGTTCCAGAAATGTTGAATGTAGAGAGAAAAAAATATACTCTCTGGTTATAAGTCCTACTATCATAAGCTCATAGTGTATCTTTAAACAAATTCAGCTTTTTAACAATTTGAATAAGTAAAATGCTTTTGACTCGGAAAATAGGGTTGTCAGTCTTAGACTCCAAGTGCATAATCTCTTCTTCATTTGCTCCAAGTACATTTCACTCAAAATCTGTAGCAAGCCATTTGGTTTGGAACAAACAAACAATTGTTCTCCATTTCAATGCTAACTCCGACAACACAACATGAACGTCTGAAGAAAGACTTCTTCAAATCATGAGTAACTATTTGAAATCAACAATCAAGATTCTATGCATTTCCAAATACATCAGTACATTATGAAAAGAGATTTTTAAACCAGCACAACTGTATTTTAGTGGTTCCAACAAAAATAAGGAAAATTGGTGCCACTGCAACTATTATTTAGAGAAAGAAGCCAGCATAAAGCTAAGGATAGTGTTGAAAACTGGAGCCCAAAAAGTTTTCAGTTTGAGAAACAATCAACGAATTTGTGCAGTCATTGAGGGAATTCAGGAAACCCTGGAAATTGACAGTAGCATACCTGAAAGTTTACCATTAACGAATATCCTCACCAAGTCTCGCATGCTACTAATATTGAGCAATGGCTGAACTTGATTCTCCTCCCAAAACAACACATCTTCATCAGAGATGTATACTCTGCACTCAGACAGACATCGTAACAGATTATTCTAGCTTACCAATTGAAATAGAATTTCAGAATATCCAAATCAAAGAAAATATATGATAAGCAATTCAGTGTATGATACACGTAGACTAGGTTGCAAACTGCCATGGAATATAAATTGCTTACAGTGAGTTTTCTTCCAATGCTAAAAATATGACAAATTTGAATCAGATATTATTGAATTAATGTTACATTCCAATTTGAGCTGAACTGATCACAGGAGGGCAGAAAAAACACCACACAATCAGATGCATCATTTTTCATAGACAACTGAAGATCATGAGAAGTAAACATTGAAATACAAATCTAAATTCAGTTGTATACCAAATAAAAAACTAAAGAAAGATGTCAGGGAAAAAGAGAAAGAAGAGGAGATGATAACATCAAAGGAAAGAAGCATCTTTGATACTCTAGGTACCTAGAATATAAGAAATACCTCCCCGTGAAAGAAAGATATTAACGTAAACCACCAACCATACTAGTTGTTCAACAATAAGCCTTTGTCTCACTATGTGGAGTCAGTTATATAGATCGTATCTCACCATCGTGTTCGATCAAGATGCATATCTTCATGTAAATTTATATATCTCATATCTTTTGTCAGAGTCTCTTTCCAAGTCTTTTTAGGTCTTCCTCTTTCCCATCTAACTTATTTTAGGGGTTCTTTTTATTGTAACCATCTTAATGGGCATCTAATGGTCTCCTAAGTATATTACCTAGCCATCTTAGACATGCTTCAAACTTGTTATTCAGACACTAAAAAGTATTAATGAATACTAACATATTCAAATTTCAGTAATTCAAGAGAACTAGGATTATGCATCCTCTTACTTTGGCCCAGCTTCAATAATATTGATACAACAGCCTACTTTCTTTTTAAAAAGCATGAAACATCATGCTGCAAAAAGTTCTGGTTTCTCCAGAACCTAAAAGATAGGGAACCATGCCTTTTTATATTTTAGCACTAGTTAAACTAGTACTCTATGAAAGGTTTAAAATTTGAGATGACTTTTTGGTGGAAGTGCAGTAATAGAAAAAAAAAACACTCACTGCTATCGTAGAGACATGCAGACAGGTTCTTTAAATTAAAGTAAGCAAATTTAATACATCTGAGCAGCCTAAAATAGCACATGTATCACCATAGTTCCACTGCTATATATACAATTATTATATACCTGGTCATATACCATAAATAATCAGACAAGTCCTTTGTCACATTCAAATGTTCAAGAATGCCTGGGAAAGTAATATTGTTGTCACTCCATGGACCAATTGGCTCTTTCCAGCTCATCCAGGATTTCGAGATTGGTGCTATGTCTTCCTTGATCATCGGTTGCAGCAAACGAGAACTATCTTGAGGCAAGGGAACATCCAAACTAGTACTTTTGACAGAAGTTTGGGCCCCAACCTGTCAAAGTCATCCATGTGAATTGTCTTCACATGATATTTCAGACCAGACTTAGGGATGCTAAAATGAAATTGCATGCTAGGGAGATGAAACTAAAAAATGCTTTCGTAATTGCGGCTTATAAGTTATCACGTGCAAGTAAAAGGAAAAGAGAAGTAAGGAGTCACTCATTGAACCTTCCCTAAATGCATCGTCAGTATCCTTATTTCCGGGTTCCAAGCCAAAGCCAAATTGCACAGTGTCCATTTATATCAATATGTTGCATGAGTTCCAATAATCCTAAGTTAAGACTACAGTGCTCAAGCCAAAGCAGACATGGTATATCCTTTTAGCCATCGATAAGTACAAAACTGATTAAGCAGACAAAAATATGCTATATACTATTCTATGCTGCAGAAAAGATGCATAGCAGTAAACAAGGCCAGTAGATCTGGTGCCCTGAAAGAGAGATAATGCCTAAGAAGCATAATACATTCTACTTGTTACGATAGCACCGACATATGTGCAGCATAACTGAGTTGCACATTTACATGCTAAATATTACTTGCTGCAAGATATGCAAGGAGAACATGAAAAACTGCAGCATGATGCATATATACCGACCTTAGCAGTGTTGAAGACTACGGTCCTGCAGTCTGGTAAGATACTCACAGACCATGGTGGTAAATTGTATACTTGACCTAGAAAATTCACTGTAGCTGATTTATGCTCGTCAATATTTGCAAGAAATGCTGAGCAGCTCCCATACAGAGTCGTATTTTGATGATGGCTCCGTATGTTTCCACGGTATACATGTGCCTGAAATTTAAAACACTAGTATCATCAGCCTACACATTCTGGATGCTTAAAACACATCAGGCGCTGGAGGTCTGGCATCGGAAAGGGGGAAAAGATTCGAAGGTATAGCAAAAAAGGATTAATCAACTCAGGCCAATGACTAAAGTGTTAGTTATAGAAAGATTATTAGCATGAAGGAATGGATATGCAGATACAATCATACAACACATCAGAGAATGATTGTTGTGTAGAACAGCAACTCATTATCGGTAAATCTATTTTAAATTTTTTCCCCGTTTTCCAGTTCTTAAAAGAAAAGCTAGAATTTACTGTCTTCACAGAAAAGCTCAAAAAATTCTCCTCCCGGCTACATTTCCCACCAAAGGAGTCCGTATGCTTCTGGCTGCTCAGTTCTTATCAATACACAATAAATTGCACCAGCAATAATTGTCTACCTTTATAACTCTGTCAAATCACCACTTAATATCTTGTCAAAGCAGGCCTAGCAGTTGTCGACGAAACCAAGATGTGAAGATAATAGCACAGGTGAAACGTTAAAACCAAAATCTACCAGCCTTTGTTATTGTCACACTCCATATTGTAGAATCTATTGTATCACTATTACATATACTTACAGTATCAGGTTAGCTGAAGACTTTGAGTGTATAAAATAACAACTTCCCAACTTCAAATATTTTATAAAACCAGGTTAAAATCCACACCTACCCCTAATATAAAAGGATTATACAAAAGTTAGAAAAAGGAAAAAAAAAAGCACAAAGTCAGAGAAGTGATGAAATGAACCAGTTAGACTTTATGCAAAGATATGAATATCGGGTTTTGGCTTTTGTAGTTGGGATGGCATATCTCCAAGTTCTCTAAAGATTTTTTTTCTAGTGACCCAGAATTTCCAATTCACTACTGCTGACATGCAAAATGGTAATATGGGAGAAAAGCATGAAGAAAGGACTAATAAAACTGTCAAAGAATGTACTAAGCATGCATGCTTAAACTATCAACTCAAAAAAACTTAATCAAAAACACAAGAATCTACCACCATCCAAAGTGAGAGCCTCAACATATTATAACTCACAAAATGTTTTCATTCCTTCACTTTAAATTAGTCATCTTTACGCAAGCAAGCACATACTTGTGTAGAAGCAACTCTATGGGAAGCATAACCGGCCTCCCATGTCCACATTACTGAGAAAAACAACCTAGGGCGGAAGCAGTGGAGTCTAACATGTACAATACCAGGAGTACTACACGTACAAGTATACAGTAAAACCCGGATTGAATATAGTAATGCTGCATATGTTACAAGTTCATAACTTGGGAAAACATATTCTTGGAAATACATTAACAGCTACAAGTATAATCTTGCTATTACCATTGTATTGTTTGCATGGATTAACATACTACTTTGTAGTGACTAACCTCCTGTTTGGGCCCCAATTTCTTGTACTCAGATGAATCAGCAGCAACAAGAGCAGGTTCACAAAGCTTTATAGCCGCATGTAGATCTTTCAAGTGGCCCCATTTGGGTTGGCTCAACAGTCCTTACAGTTAAAAGGACAAAATAGAAATTCTTCAATTGAAAATTCTTTAAATCAAAATGAGAAGAAAATTAACCATTTCCATATGTACAGTTTATAATGTGATTCCTGAACAAGATAAGATCTTTGGCAGATGCATAATCTTCGGAAATTAAGGATACAATACCTACCATATTCATCAATTGGAGCATCATAGTCATAACTAGTAATCTGGTTTGGCCCGCCAGCAGTTCTTTCAAAATTTGTCCCGCCAAAAAACTAGATACAAGCCTGAAAACCATTAGTTTTCTGTAGTAAAAATGAAATATACAAATGAGAATAGCTTTCTGTTCCCACATCAAATTTGCTCAGAATCAGAGGTATGGAAGGTATTTCATGATGATTGAATGGGTGAAAACAAGTGGTAATTGGTAAACTATGTATTAATAATATCCAAAAACTGGTCTTGTAAGCAACAAACAGTCATTCTCTTGATTGCAAGGTAAGTAGCATATTAAGATATTCTTCAATTAGAAGAATAGGCTCAAAGAAGATATGCCATTGTAGCACAATTAAAGAAAATAATTATCCAAACTGTAAATGAACTGTAACTAATATCAACACAATTGTAAGACCAGAAGTAAGTTATTCTATCACATGCATCCACCTACCATATAATAATTCATAAGGCTTCCCCCGCGTTGAAAAAAGCGAGCAACTGCAAAAGCAATGTCTTCGACAGGTCTGTGTGGGATTCTTCCTCCCCAACTTGTATACCTTAAGTAAAAGAAATGGAAGAAGAAATATCACTTTTGTTATTAGTGAGAAATGAAACAATATGACACCAAAATTTACCAGTTACAAATAATAATTTTAACACACCCATCACAGCTATGTTCTAACTAATTTTTCCTCATCTCACACAATGCTGATGTTGACCAAAATAAATTAAAACCAATACAGCCAAAGAATAAAAATCTCATCGTACCATCCATCCCAGTCCTCTGTCCACATCATTGGTTTTTTAGGAGAATTCGGCCTAAAGCCATCACAGTAGTATGCATTGCAGGTATCTATCTGCCAAATCAAATTTCGTATTGGACAATGAGAAACTTCAAAGCTCTAAAACTATGAGCCGCAAAATATTAAATTCCAAAATAATGAGGGTCACAAACAACTGCCATAAGATGATCTTGACTTCTAAACCTGTACTAATATTAGTAACATAAAGTTTCAAGTAGCAAAGTTAAAAATGTAGTATGATTGAAGACCAAGATCTCACAATGTATTCAGGAGCATCAACTTGTCTGCACATGATCCACGGAACACCAGCATTTAGTCCAACAGCCATCTCAGCAGCCCATTGCATATAAGCTTTCCCTTTAGGACCATAGGAACCCTCAATGTTTCCATATTCATTTTCTATCTGAAATAGAGGGAAAAAAACATTTTTGCAAGTCACACAAAGTTACTTATATGTAAAATCAGGGGCACCTAAACGTAGAGCTCAGGCATAAGCCCCGATTGACCTGGACATTGTTATAAAAGTTTTTCTTATATTCTCCAAATTTCTTATCTTTCTTCTTAAAGCTTGGGCACAACTGACCAAGAATGGATGAGCAGGAAATCTCTCACAAAGGTAAGCAGAATCCAGAGACAATGAGTAGCAGGCATAAATCACATGCTTATGCACCGAATGAAAACGGGATTACAAATTCTCTTATATCTAAGGAGATAGAGGGGCAAGGTAAGGAGACCAGGTAACTGTGACAGTCCATACAAGAGTTCATGGTGCAACTTGTCAACAAGGAACAACTCCGTGACATAGATTGGAAATGTAGTTGATACTTAAAGACTTTAAAAAAGGATCCAATAAAGTATGAGTAATTTTTATCAACTATCTTCGGTAGTTTCAACATGATCAACATAAGCAATGTATTTATTTAAAAGTAACCCATATATTACCTGCAATAGAATGATAGGACCACCTTGCCAAGATAATAGAGACTCCGCTCGCATCAAATCCAAAATCTTCTAAACATACAGTTGCATCTCCTCCTAGCAGAAACAATATCAAAGGACAGTCTCAGTCTTGTTTACCTTGAATGGTGCATTATCTGTCCGAAATTCTATACCAGGGATATCACGCAGCCAAACTGGAAAGCCTCTGCAAAAATAGAATGTAGCACAGAGAATATGACTACTTTAAATATATTTCTGGCATGAGAACTTCTAGCCGTATCCTATCAATACATCTAAGTTTTGAAGTAACATACAATACAAAAGGCATATAATCAATACCAACAAAAGCTATCACATTGAGGAAAGCAGTACTACTACTTCTGAGCTTACCTTGTCAATATATATAGCCAAAGGCAGAAATTAAGAAAATATAACAAACTCAAGAAAGTAATCAAAGAAAGAGAGAAAGATTCCATATTAACAATATGTAATAGAAGCACAGCGAACTGAAACAGTGAATCCTAATATCAAAGCCCTGAAACAATGAAGATTAACACTATCCATCTCGAGCGTGACAATCCTATGAAAATGGACAAAGGGAAAACCTACCTTCTAATGACAATTCCTTCTGGTAATGCTCCACGGCCGAATGATCTAAACTTTCCCTATATTTCAAAAAAGAGAGCAAATATGTGTTTAAACTATGAGAACAACAAAGAAATAGGCAGGTGTTTCCGGAAAAATTAGCGAGCAAGCAGGAAGAAATAACCTCCGTATCTCTTCCTCATTACAAAACATACACGCAAAACATAATGATTCTAAAAAAGGAACATCCAAGCGTGCATACAAACTGAGATATAAAAACAGAAATGTAAACAGTGCAAACAAGCTCGAAATAGCAGCACCGAGTTGATAAATTACTAACATTTGCTAACCTATTTCCGTGACAATATATTACACAGGGTAATGCCTTCCATTCCGAGTTACCAATTGGCATATAATGACTACATTGGAGAACCTCTCCTTGACAATTAACAACCTGCGGAAACTCACATTTTTAAGTCCTTCAAAACACCAGTAACAACAAAATCAAGAACTAAAACGAAGAGAAGATGGCATACCCTCATAAAATAGAACCACCCAATAAGGCTCTGTCTAAATTTAATTCGACAAATCAAAACATCTTTTTGTGACTTCATAAGCAAATTACTAAGATGCTACAACACAGGTTTCTCGGTTTAGACAAAACAAAACACGCATTTCACTGACCTCCAAATCCTTCCTCTGATAAGATTTCCCTTTTAGCATAAACTCTTGATCTAGTAAATCATCTTTCGGGTTCTATTCTGCTCGGCAGTTGGAAAAGAACAAACATCAGCCAAAATGCAATCCATAACTAAGAATTTTATTTGCTGCATCAAAACACAATTAAGTCCAAAACTGTCCAGAATCCACTACATAAGCTTTCAAAGAATTCCAGGCTAAAAATTCCAAATTAGCCAATATGTTCCAAATTGCCAATGCACTGGCATATACATTATTAACATCATCACGTGGAAACTCCAACAAACCAGACAAAACACATCAACTCATCTATTCCTTGTCTAAGAGAAGTACACTTAATTCAGTATTCAGTCAGCATATTCCAAAGACATGACCAAATCTGAGCTGCATATACCACAAACACCAAAATTGTCCAATAAATCACCAATTCACAACTTCTCATAGTACAGACAAATACACCAAAAACCCATCTCAAATTTGGCACCAAAATGCAAACTTTAACAACCAAACACCCAAAAAACAAATCACAACCCATAAAAAACTACCTTTAAAAACTCAAGACTCAAGGAAAACCGGTGGAGCAGGAACGGAGCAGGAACGGGAGAGGTAAAGGTGAAGAAGAAAACGGTATAACCATGAACAAATAGAAACCCCCGATTTCGTCACAATAATTTACCTGTAGAGGGAGGAGGGCAGAGAAGCGAATTGGCTATCAAGTGCAGAGGAGAGAGAGAATCGGGGGGTTGTGTACTTCTATGAAGATAGGATTCTGACAAATTGGGGGGCTGACAAATTGAAGAATTTCAGGAGAAGATAGGATTCTGGCAGATCCTCTGGGGCGGCTCAAATGATGCAGAGGAATCCAGGATTTGCACATCAACCCTTTTCGTCAACCACCCTAACAATTATGCCCCTGGTGTACAAAGGTGAAAGATCCCCCTTTTATAGTTACATATAGATGATTTATT
>JAULKK010000003.1:227411-268481 GCA_032355705.1 Rubia peregrina | reverse complement strand
AACAATCACAACTGTGTCAGCAGTTCGGGCAGAAGAAATAAACTAGATGACACCGTTGATAGATTACGTCACAAAGGGAAAGTTTACAGTAGACAAAACAGAAGCCAGAAAGTTGGATTTACGATCTCGGAACCATGTTTATGAAGGAAAAGTCCTGTACAAAAAAGGTTTTTATCTCCTTGGATAAAGTGTGTAGGACCGTTACAAGCGGGGGAGATCTTGAAAGAGGTACATGTAGGACTATGCGGAATGCTTCAAGGATCTTGAACAATTTCCAAAAAGATAAATCGGGAAGGATACTACTGGCCAACCATGTTCAATGATGTGTACAATTTCGTGCTTAATTGTAGAAGCTGCCAGATTAATGCCACAATATCACATAATCCCCAGGCTATTCTAACTAGGATAAATGGAGCATAGCCGTTCGACAAATGGGGAATTGACTTGATAGGACCCTTCCCAAAGGATGATGGTAATGCAAGATTCCTGATTGTGGTAATTGATTACTTCACAAAGTGGATCGAAGCAAAATCGTTGGGAAGAGTAATATCAGAGGTGAAAAGAAGTTCGTGTGGCAAAACATAGTTTCCCGTTTTGGTGTATGAACAACTATTGTTATAGACAACGACACACAATTCACAAGTTGGACATTCACTAAATGGTGTTTGGAGATGAGAATCGCACATAAGTTCACATCGGTAGCTCACCCACAAGCAAACAGTCAGGTGGAAGTAACCAACAGAACCATAGCTTAGGGCATCCACAAAAGACTAGAGGGAAAGCGAACGGGTTGGGTAGATGAGATACCCAATACGTTATGGTCGTACAGAACAACCGTTCGACAGCCAACTGGAGAAACACCATATAGTTTGGTCTATGACCATGAAGTAGTAATCCCTATAGAGATAAAATTCAAGCCTTCAAATAGAGAAATACAAAGAAGATGACAATCTTGAAATGATGAGGCTAGAGTTGGATGAAATTGAAGAAAGAAAGCAACAAGAACCAATAACAGAGGTAGAGTACAAAGAGAGAATGGCTAGAGCATACAATGAAAAGGTCAAGTTGATGCAATTTTGGGTTGGTGATTTTGTGCTAAGGGAAAATGAAGCAAGCTTGGTGGAAGAAAGAGGAAAGCTAAGTCCAAAGTGGGAAGGCCCGTATAAGAAAATGAAAGCGCACCGATCGAATTGCTATAAATTGGAAAGACTGGATGGTAGCAGTGTCCCCAATACTGGGCATGTGGTCAATTTAAGGAAATTCTATTTCTAGACATAAGGTGGAAGATAGGATAAATCCACATTTTATAGTGACCATGAAATGATCATTGGTGATGTTCGTGTTCCTAAGTTATACATCTTGGAACTGTGCTAATTCAAATAAGCAAGCTATAAATCTTGCAAAAAGACAGATATGCCCATAAACGCGGCATATCCAAGCAATAGATCTTGCAAGTTCACATAATAAACCTTAGGAAATAAGCAGGCAAGAATTAGAAGCAGCAAGAACTAACTATAAACTATACAATTTATAATGGCAAAAATTCAAAAGCCAATACACAAGTAATAGAAACATAAATCAAACAAACAAGGGGAATTTCAAAAAGCACAACACTGGGTACATAACAAAAAAATAGAATTACGAGAAAATATTAAATATTATTTCGATCATTCCAAAAAGCAAACTGATACATCGAAAAGAAAAGAAAAGAAACAAAATCTATCGGTGTCTGGATACACGAGATGACCTAGAAGACGAAGAACCACCATGACGACGAGGTGGGTCAGCTTCACGATGAGAATGCTCAGCCTCGCGACGAGATCTCTCGGTATTACACTCATTTTCTAACATATTGTCATACTGCCATTTCATGTACAAATAGGCGAGATGCTTGCTCGCACCCTTTAGTTCCAAGTGATCAAGATGTTTGGCACAATATGCCTTGAAATCGGTTATGGGCCAAATTCTCCACAATCAAGCTGCACGCTCATAACGTCAACAGTATTATGATAATTCTTATTCGTAGCCATCAAAATTTTCACTTGGTCTTCTAATTGACGAATGTGAGACCTAAGAGCTTCAAAAAAATTATTACTTTGCCCGTCGATGATCATTGATAGGTCCTGGTGACCAGTAGAATTATGAGGTGATGAAGGAATGGCTTGAAGCTTATCCTTGTATTCAACACAGGCTTGTTCAAGTTGATGGACAGAGGAGTCAAAACAATTACACTCAGTGCGAAATTCTTCATTCTTACTTCGAAGCTAAGTGTTTATGGCCAATTATTCATCAAACTTACTCTGCCATCCAGCTGAAGAAGAAGGAAAATGGCCACGCTTATTCTGTTTTTTCTTCAAAAGCTCCAACAAATCGTCAATACGAGAACACTATTTATTGATGATCAAAGCCTTTTGTTGAGCCTCACTGGCATTGTTCGAAGATATATTCTTAGCCTCCTCCTGTTGGCGAAGCATTTTAACCATGCTCAATTGTTGGTGCTGAATAAGATTGTTTTGTCCAGCACAAAAATCTTCCAGCTCGCAGACAGAATTTTGAGTATCCTTTAAAGTTTTCGTCCATCCAACTTCAAGGTCATTAATACCAAGTAATATGTACTTCAAACGAATAACCAAACATACCACCCATTCATAAATGCGAGGAGAAAGAGATAGCGAATGCATATATACACCAACAGTTTCAAGATCGACTAGGCTAAAAACTATATCTTTGTCCAAAGATTCAATGTTATATCCCTTAGGTACGAACCAGCTACAAGGACATGCCGCAGGAGGAGGTGGAGGCGATGATGACGAGGGAAGTTTCCATCCAAGACATAAAGGAATGGATTCCATAGAGGAGAAGAAATCAGCACAAATAAGCTTAACGTACTCCTTAGATAGAGACCAAGTAGCTTTTCCAAGCTTAATAGGACTAAAGGAATGAGAAGACATAACCCCATGATGATCATAAATATGGATATTACTTCCCAAGCATTCGAAGTGTTTCAAATATTTATGGTCAACCAAAATATCAAAACCCTGCATATAAATAAATATAATGATAACTTTAAAATTATAAACAAGATCCAAAAGTTAACACCCATAATAATATAAAAACTACACACATCCATTAGAGCACGTCCATGAATTACAAATAAAACATCATAAGTACATGGTACCAAGATCCACTAACATTAGAGAGGGGAGCAGATGAATGTTGGACGATGGAAGCAGGGTCTCTGTGTTCACTTCCTCGGTAGAGACATCTATGTCCACATTAGTCTCAATGCCATCATTATTCGCCTTAGCTTAAACATTGACCTTAATGCTCGCATTTGCATGGGAATTGGAAGGAAGCTCAGCGGTGCGAAAACCAAAGGGAAGATCCTCATAATAATTAATGGCACATTTCTTCAACTCAGCCACAAAAGGTAAACTAGAGAGACTGATGAGATGGGATAATAGGGGATAAGAGCGACCGCCATCGGCAATACTGCTAATGAACCCTTCATTAAGTGTAGCCTTTTCTTCCTCCAACACTTACTGGGATTTAGATAATTTGGGCAACTTCTGAATCTTGGCAGTGGGGTTCAATTCTTCCAACTCGACCAAATCCTCGCAGTACTCAACATTGCGAGTAGAAGTGGAAACCTTCTCAAAAATATCATAGAAGGATTTCGTCTTCACTAGTCGATCAATGAGAACCTGAGGATACCCAGGCAAAGTGGGACAATTAGTCTGCATCTCCCTTAATTTAGAACCCAGCTTCTCAGCCTCCTTCTCAATATCCGAACACGCTTCTCAACAGAGTGTGCACACTCTTCAGCAACTTAAAGAGAGAGGGTCAAAGCATTACACTTTGCTTTGTTGTCTTGCCATTTTTCCAAGAGCGAAGCATCTCCCGTGGTGAACCCAGCAACCCGCTCACTGACAAGCTGGAGACACTCGCCAACCTTGTTTTCAAAAATAAACAAAAACATAATGATGAAACATCGTAGTAAAGAAAAAACAATTTAAATAATAACATAACTCTTAAAGAACACACCACACCCATTATCTTATGAAGTGATAGTTTAGACAAGGTTGCAGGAACAGTACCCTTTACTAACAAATTCGGGTGAGAGTAGCCAATGCATCCTCTTTTCTGGGGAGGCTCTGAAGTGTTCAAGGATCCACCATTTTGATCCTTTGTTATTCTCATGTTGGAGGTTCCAATGGTGTTGCGAGCAACGACCTCCCCACATTCTTTAACAATAACCTCAGAGGTTATGGGCTACGGATTAGCTTCAACAACATTCTCAGGGGAGACATCAGTTGTAGTGTTTTCATTTATTTCAGTGGCCATTGTTTCAGGCTCCTAAACTTCATCATTAGAAAGAAAGTTTCTTTGAATTGGACGCTTAGAAAATCCATATCTACAGTTCAGCATATAAAGCAAGTCAGACAAACCCACAAACAATGGAAATAACAATGATAAGAAAGAAAGGAGGTAGAACAAGAAGAAATGACAAAATAGGGACAAACAAGCACATTTGCTCAAGGAGTGAGCATGTCAAAGACACATTGAATGATTGTTAAGTTTTAATACCACTTTGGACTCAGCATTAAGGTGAACACTGGCCTTGGAAAGTTTAGACTTATGATCATTATATTTCCAGATTGGAAACACTTGCTCGTTTTTACTACTGGATTTTAGAAATATTTTTTATGCCATACACCACATTTATTGGGAAATCCACTGACAAAATTGACAGTTGGAATGACAATATAAAGGGTGAATTCATCAGAGGAGTTTTTTTACTTTGCGAAGATTATAAAGACTGCAAAATAAATTAATTGAAAAAGAGACTTCAGCCACCCCGCACACATGAGTGAAGACAAAAATAATTGAAATAGCTTTGGGTGGAGTTGGGAAAATGAAACCCGATAATGTGAGAGTAACTCTAGCACGTGCTCAGCCAAAGGAAAGGTAAATCTAAACTTCAAATAGTCTAGGTAGCAAGAGATAAAGCCAGGAGGAGGTGTACGAACACTCTTAGAAGGTTAAGGAGTCCTAAGCTCGTACGAAGCAAAAATGGATAATTATGTGTTAAGCTCTCTAACTACTAGCGGTAGAAGATTCAGTGAGGTGGTCAGAATCTTCCCTATAAATGACATCAACAACCACTTCTTTTACAGAAGTTTCAACAACATTAGAAGTCAACATTATGATAAGGACAATTCCTAAGATCCAGACGAAAGCTCTATCAATTTCAAGCACACGAGGGAAATTTCGGTGAAACTCGAAATAAAAAACACAGATAAAAGACCAGAAAGACAAACAAGGGAATCCTACGGCAAGATGGAAAGCTGAGAATTACTAAAGAAGGAATACCTAGTAAAACTAAAACTATAGCCACAATCTCAAAACGAAAAAGGGGAGCAGTTGAGAAACAGAGAAACTTACGAGATTATTGAAGATTTGATAAAAGGTCTGTGCGATTAAGAAGGAGAAAAAAGATGGGGAATTCAGAAAGAATTGAGGGTTCAATTAAAGGAAGAGGAAAACCAAATGGAAACGTAAAGTAATAATGATAGCCCAACAAAAAGTAAAGTACCTTTTTAGGAATTCAAGAAGGCGACGATGTATAAGTGGAGAGATATGGGAAATAGTGACAGAGTAAAATCATAGAAATTGAGACAATTATAAAAAGAGAAAATGTAACGACAAAAGAGAAAATCAAGGAACATCAATAGCGAATAAGAAGGAGTAAATCTCGCACTCTCACATTCCCTATTTTCTTCCAATGCTATGAGAGGCCCGGACTATTGTTTGCCATGTATCTGTCATGGGAATAAAGTGAAGAATTAATTCCCAAGTTATATCATTTCTTGACTGTGTACTTACCGTCAGTTGTTGGCTGTCACGGCCATGTATCCGGGTGATAATGGTCACTACAGCATGGCATAGAAAAAATGAGAGAGGTTTCTTCTTCGTTGAAAGTTTCTCTGACAGACTTTCATTCCAATAATTTATGCCCTAAAATTTCAAGTGACTTGTTGTCAGATCATCCGGAAAAGATAGCGGAAGGGATTGGGGTTTTGGGTTACCAACTCGCGGTAACCATGGATCGTGTTTAATGTTTGTAGATACCCCAGATCTAATACGTCTACAGATGCCTAGTTTCAGTAATTTCTTTCCTTCCAGTATGGATCACCATGCATATGACGGGTCGTAATCAAGGCTGGCCTTTAGGAAAGACGATGATGGAAAATATTGATCTTTTACAACCTTTTCCACCATCGAATTTGGGTTACTAAGTATTCTCTAAGCCTGTTTTCCTACCATTTCCATGTAAAAAGTATTAAGGTCTTTGAATCCTAGCCCCCCTAAACCGTTTGGTAGGTATAAATGATGTCATTCGGCCCAGTGTATCTTCTTCTTCTGGAGATTGCTCCCCCACCAATACCTTGCATATGTTTTGTGTATATTCAAATGTGGATCACTGCCTTTAATCAAAGGCTGTCACTAGTGTATATGCATGAAGCCTTAGAAAAATCCCATTTCTTCCTGGATAACCCCAATTTGCCACTATATATTTTGTTGTATTATGAAGCATTTTGGGCTATAAATTTTATATTTGAGAGGTATGGAAATGACCTCCTAAATATTTGCACCACCACCGGGGAAGATGCATATATTGTTAAGTGTGTGGGCATATTTGTGTGAATATGTGTTAGTTTGTTTTCATTTGATTTTTAGTTGATTTTTGGTTAGCTTGGAGCTGTATTGTTTGATTTCTTGGTGTATGGTTTGTATGCAATCTTCTTCACAAGAACTCCTACACTAAGCCCCCCGAGGTTGAATCGAACCTAAAAATAGCTAGAAGGCTTCCATTATAGAGTGTGAAAAACACCCATTCCAGTGGCCATTTTGAGAAACCTTCTACTTACATAGAGCATCAAGATGAGAATCCTATAGGAGGGCCTCAACACCCTCCCTCACCTTCAAGGAGGAAATGTTTCGTTAAGGCAAGTTCCATTGAGGGAGAATATGGTTCACAACCTATAGCAACAACTGATGTGCATTACCTATCTAGCAGTTAGGCCTAATGGGCATTTTGAGCTTAAATCCGGATTGATACACTTGTTACCTTCATTTCTAGGTAGGAAAGGGGAGGACCCAACAAACATCTCTCCAATTTCCCTATGGTTTGTTGCGGTATGATTTCGATTGAGTGGATGGAGAGCTTTATAAGTTGAAGGCATTCTCATTTTCTTTAAGAGATGCCCCTAGGAATTGGCATCATTATCTTACGTCTGGGAGTATAAACTTATGAAGAAGAAGTGTTTTTCCAAATACTTTATGAGCCTCCGTGTTTGCCTCTTTGAAGAAGGAAATTAGCAACATCCTCCAATGGCATGAAGAGTCATTTTACGACTATTGGGAGAGGTTCAAGAAGCTCCTTTTGAGTTTCCTATATCATGGCTACTTGGAAGTAGACTTGGTGTATTACTTCTACAATGGTCTTCTTGACGATGACGAAAGGCTAGTGAGGGGAGCTTTCGGTGAATCCATTGGAAACAAATGTTTGGTAGAGGCTACAGATGTTTATGAAGAGTTGGCTGAAGAGTCGAGGACTTTTAGTTCGAGATCCGACCTAAGAAGGTAAAATCCAAACAATACCAATGCTAGCCCCAATAATGGAAAGCTCGAGGACCAAGTCTCAACACTCACTTCCAAGGTAAAAGCCTTGATGACAAAGTGCTGAAACGCACAACATGTGAAGTCTTGTGAGATTTGTTCATCACCGCACCCTACAGATGTGTTCCAATGCAGGTGATCGAGATCACCCAATTCTCTGGTATGGAAATGCTCAAAGAGGGCTTAAAATGCATGACAATTCCGCCCTCAACAACAAATACTAATCCCTGCAACATATGTTTCCAAGGATCCAAGATAAGCCCTATGATCAAGGATCCCTGCAACATATGTTTCCAGGATTCTGATGTTAGGGTTCTGATGTGTTCCTCTACTCCTTTCTTTTTTCACCAGATTTGGTAAGAAATCGCTTGCTTTCAAGCATCTCTTTATCACCATGGGTAAATCAGGTGTCAAAAAGAGATACAAGAGGATCATTTCTAGAACACATAACCTCCCAAAAGAAGACCACTCGGTTTCCAAATTTGTGATCGAAGGTATGGGAATGGAAGGTGAATTAGAGGATAGGCCGCAGATGGGTCATGTTATGGATGATATGGGGGGAAGTACAAATGGGAAATCAAAGGTGGATGAAGAACAACTGGAAAATGTTGCTGTTAGGGTCACCCAAATCGGATCGGGTGGATCGACTCCCATCAAGGTATAATATGGTTGTGGAGATAGCTCTAATGGAGACAATTTTGTGAAGCCTACCTCTTCAACAAAGAAGCGGCTCTCTTGGGAGGATACAACCACGCTAAACTAAGACACAAATACAGATGCAATTCAGCCATGGAGAAAACTCTTTGAAGACAAACAGGAGGGTGAGGTAAGATACTACAAACCTATGAAGATTGATGGTTTAGTTATGGGGAAAATTCAAAATGAGGATGTACTAGAAAGTGCTAATGAGTGGGAATCCACGGTTGTCTGTAAAATTCTGGGTGGAATTCCCCCATTCATAGTAATGGATGGATTTTTCAGAAGAATATGGAAACAGTTCAATGTTGTTAGGGTATGGATGGTCTCAGCTGGAGTTTTCATGGTGAAATTTGCTCTAAGAACACAGAGAGATCAGGTCTTGCAGAAGGGTGTCATCTTGTTCGATAACAAACCTGTAATTGTTCAAGAATGGACTCAAAACCTGGATTTGAGTATACCCAAGAAGGTTCCTGTTTGGTTGCAGCTTCCCAAACTTGATGTGGTGTACTGGAAGCCAAAATTGCTCAGTATTATTCTCAGTCCAATTGGTGAACCTCTTCAACTTGACAGAGCTACAAGAGAATTGGAAAGATTAAGCTATGCAAGAGTGCTAGTAAATGTGGAGCTCGGGAAGAAGATCCCTAATACTATCCCTTTCCTAGATGAAAATGATGTGATACAAGCTCAGGAGGTGATTTGTGAATGGATGCCTACCGAATGCAGCTTCTGTTCTATGATAGGACATGAAGAAACAAACTGCAGGAAAAAGGAGAAAGTGAAACCTATTCCCCAGCAGGTTTACATACCTGTAAAGAAGCCTGAAGTGAAGACTCAAGAAAAAACAGATTCTGCTGATGTAATGGGAAAAGTGGAGAAACAACAGGATACTGAAAGGTTCATACCTGTGACCATGAAAAAACGAAGGGACAGAGCAATAGCTTCAGGCAGCAGCCAAACAGAAACTGGTGGAAATCACGAAGCTGAGAAGAGGATTGGAGAGAGTAATGCTCATAAGCCTAAACAGAATGGGAATGAAGGTATGTTGCTCAATATTTTAACTGATCCCCCTGATGACATCTAATATATTGGCATGGAATCTAAGAGGTGTAAATAGTGAAATCAAGCAAAAACACTACAAAGAGTTTTGTTTACTTAACAAGGTAGGTTTCTTGGGTTTTTTTGAAACAAAAGTGAAAAAATAAAACGAGCAAAAAATATGGAAGAGGTTTGGGCTGAATTGGGAGCTAGAAACCAATAGCTCAATTGTAAATAGTGGAAGGATATGGGTAGCATGGAGGAAGGATTATTTTAATGTTATGATTCTGAGTAAAGGAGATCAGTGGATAGATGTGGAGTGCAAGCTGAAGGAGCTGAATCTAGTGGTTTATATCACTCTGGTTTACGGCTTCAACAAACAGACAGAAAGAGGGGGACTATGGAATTTTCTGGAGAAGGTTGTTCATGATGATAAACCATGGTTAGTGGTTGGGGACTTCAATACCCCTCTCACACTGGATGACAGGATTGGAGGCACACCAGTACAACAACATGAGGTTGAAGAATTTCAGCAGTTTCTGATCAAGCAGCAGATGTTTGAATTGAAAACAATGGGGCCAATGTACACTTGGAGTAACAGGAGAGGAGGTGAAGACAGAATATATAGCAAGATTGATAGGGCTTTAGTGAATGAGGAATGGTTAGCAAATCTGACAGATTCAGGCTGTTCAATTTTGGTTAACGGAACATCAGACCATCTACCTTTGCTGATCAACCTGAAGAAGCCCCCAAAGAAACTGAGGAAGCCATTTAAGTTTTTCAACATGTGGACCCTCTCTCCACAATTCCTAGACACAGTTAAAGTAGTGTGGGAATTAGGGGAAATTCACAACTTAGCAGATCTGTTTCATAGACTCAAAATGTTAGAGAAGCCTCTGCAGCAGATTAACAAAAGGGAATTTGCTGATATTGAGAAGAAAGCAACAGAAGCAAAGCTGAAATGGGAGGAAACACATAGGAGGTTGTTGACAGATCCAAAAAGCTTATTGAATCAAGAGCAGGAAATTATGGCTAGGAAAGAGGCAGAGAAAATGTTGGAAGCAGAATTCAGATTTTTGAAGCAAAAAGCAAAAATCAGCTGGTTGAAGGAAGGAGACAGGCCTACAAAAATGTTCTACTCAGCACTAAAATCCAGACAATACTCCAATCATATTGTTACCTTGTTTGATGGCTCCACAATTATACATGGTAAAGAAAGAATAGAAGCTCATTTAACCCAGCATTTTCAAAATCATTTCGGGAAAGACATAAAGCCTGAGCTAGATATAGATCCGGAGGTGGTAAGCAGAGGTTCTGTTCTGTCAGTTCACCAACAGGTTCAGTTGATCAACCCAGTTTCTGAAAATGAGATATATGCGGCCTTGAAAGGAATCAAATCCAGCAAAAGTCCTGGACAGGATGGATATTCAAGCCTTTTCTTCAAGAAGTCCTGGAATATTATTGGGAGAAGTGTTAATGAAGCAGTTCAGGGTTTTTTCAGAGGTGATGAAGTTCCAGAAGACTTCAGCAGATCAGTAATTACACTGATTCCTAAGGTTTCACAACCACAGGAACCTGCTGATTACAGGCCAATAGCATGCTGCTCAGTCATCTATAAAATGGTTACAAAGATACTATGTGAAAGAATGGGGAAAGTCCTACCTGATTTGGTGACAAACAACCAAAGTGCCTTTGTTAAGGGAAGAAACTTAGCCCATAACGTACTACTCACTCAGGAACTGCTGCACAAATACAAAATGGATGGAATGAAGCCAAGCTGCCTCATCAAAGTTGATAACTCCAAGGCTTTGGACAGCTTAAACTGGGATTTCTTATTCAAATGGATGTCTATATTGATGTTTCCAGATTCGTTTATAAACTAGTTTTAAAAAATGTGTGATGAACTCCTCTTTCAGCTTCTCTATTAATGCTCATTTTACTTCACCATTTTATGGTAGGAGAGGTTTCAAGCAATGTGATCCTCTCTCCCCTTTTCTCTTTATTCTGAGTATGGAGTACTTGGCAAGATTGTTGGATATTAAGTTCAAGACAGGTGGCATAGATTTCCATCAGAGGTGCAAAAACACTGGAGTCTATAGTTTATTATGTGCTGATGATCCATTCAATTTCTGTGCAGCAAATACTGAGTCTATAAGGGGAGTGAAAAATAGCTTGGAGATCTTTCAGAAAACTACAGGATTAGCTGTGAATGGGAAGAAAATGCAGGCCTGTTTTTTGTAAAATGAATGAGATGGATAAAATACTATTGGTTGATGTTCTATAGGTCACAAAGGAAGACTTTCCTCTCAAGTACTTGGGACTTCCACTTACATTAATGAGGTGGAATAAGACTGCATGCTCTAAACTTCTAGACATGATTACTGGCAGAATGAAGAGCTAGGAACCAAGGAACCTGTCTTATGCTGGTAGAGTTCAACTTGTGAACACTAGGTTGTTAAGTGTCACAAGCTACTTGTCAAGTGTGTTCCACCTGCCAAAAACATTCATCAAGACATAGTTGAAATATGCATAAACTTTGTATGGGGAAGAATTGATGGAGAAAAGAGCTTTACTGCAGTTTCATAGGATACTATGTGCAGATCAAAAGTGGTTGGATGATAGGGAATCATGGATCCTTCTCTTTGGAACAAAGCCTCACAGTGCAAGATTATGTGGGATTTATACACAAAAAAGACATTTTGTGGACACAAGGGATACATGCCCACTATCTGCATGGAAGATCAATACAACATTACACTGCTTCACAAACTCATAGCTGGTGCTGGAAAGTGTAAACATAATATAGTTGACCATGGGGAAGCATTTAGAAGACTATGTACACAAAAATAGCAAATTCAGTATCAGATCAGCCTATGATATTGAGAAAGGAATCAGATAGAAAGATATTATTGCTAGGTTAATCTAGCATGCTTGTATTTTACCAAAACACAGGTACTATTTGTGGATGTTGTTTAAAGGTAGACTTGCTGCTGTAGACAAAGGTTGATGAGATTAAAAATATTAAGGGACATTCAAGCTACTGTCCATGCAACACTAATGGAGAATCTTCAACTCATTTGCTCATTATATGTGGCTATACTGCTGAAGTCTTGAACAGAATAAATTTAAGGAAAGTCTCAAACTTGAGAAGACTTAAAAAGTATCTCTACCACTTGATGATCATGAAAAAATTGAACAAGCTGAGGCTACACACATATGCATTATATCAGATTAGGATTTAAAGGAACCTGAGAATTTTTCAAGAAAAAACTATAGAGGCTGAGAGTTTGATTAAATAGATGGAGGTTGAGAACAAATGAAGGATAGCAGCACCTAGTTAGTTAGATAAAATTTTTCTTTCCACAATTTGTTTGTAGTAGGCTTAAAATAGACTTGTAATAGGCTGGGAGTAAAGAACTAAATTTTGTACTTGGTTTATTTGGTTAATGAAATCACACGTTCTTAAAAAATCACTTATTGATACATAATATTGAAGCTTAATTAGTATTTAGAGATTCTACCTTACTCCTTCAATAAACAGGTTCTTGACAAATGCATCATCATCTCCTATACCTACATTTCTCATAGTTAGTTCGAGATATTACAAATATTAATCCATGGTTCAATTCCCTTGCTTCTAATTACTTAAGGACGAGTTTATTACTATCAAGTATGTGGTTGTAACATGGTAAAAATAAAGCCCGGTCTTAAATCGTTCGCAATACCAAATAACCTCTTTCAGCATATGCTCTGGATTCTTTTAACTAAGGATACTTGGATTTCACATGGGTTGTTTTGATTTGAGGCATCCATTCCTTGTTCATTAGGATACAAATGTTGAATTTGAATACGTCTATGTAAACCACAGCCACCCATCACTGTACCTCATCCTTGGCTGAAGTTAAAAAATCCTGAGTCAAACCCTGTGGCCTTTGATTGTTAAAGCCGTAGGATGGGGTCTTTTTCGGCCTTAAGGTACTTTCAACCAACCTTACTTTCACCATTAAGTCACTTATTGATTTTATAATGTTGAACCTTAATTGATATTTAAATATGCTACCTTAGTCCTTTAGCAAACAGGTTCTTCACAAATGCATCATTCCCTCGTATACCTACCCTTCTCATGGTGAGTTTGACATATTGCCAATATTCAACCATGGTGTGCATTGTAATCAAGTAAGTAGGTTGAACATGATACAAGCAAAGACCGGTCTTCATTCTTGCCTAAATAGCAAATAATCTCCACCGACATATGCTCTGGATTCTTTTGACTAGGCATACTTGGATTTTGCTTGGGCTGTTGTTGATTTTTTTTAGCATCCATTCTTCTTTCATTAGGACAAAAGATCAAATTTGAATATGTCGGGGAAAGACCACAGCCGTCTGTCACTATGCCTCATCCTTGTCCCAAGTTAGAAGATCCTGAGTCAAACCATTGTGTTTGATTGTGAAAGATGTAGGATGGGGTCTTTTCGGCCTTAAGGTACTTCCACCCAACCTTACTTTGACCAATAATTCTCTCATTGATACATTATGTTGCAGGTTAATCGGTATTTGGATATTCTCTCTTAGTCCTCCTATAAATAGGTTCTTAACGAATGCATCATCATCTCGCATAACTACTCTTCTCATGGTTTGGTCAAGATATTAGAAATATTCATCCCAGGTGCAATTTCCTTATTTCATATTTCTTAATTACAAGTGTTTTTCCATTATGTACGTGGTTGGACATGATACAAATGAAGGCTGGTCTTCATTCTTTTTAAGTAGCAATCTATCTCTTCCATCATATACTCATGATTCTTTAAGTTAGACTTTGATTTAAGATGGACTGTGGTTTATTTATGGCAACTATTTTCTATTAATTAGGACTTAAGTCATATTTGAATAAGTCTGGGTAGGACCAATGATTCACATCACTTTCCCTCACACTCTGCTGAAGTTAAAAGATCTGGAGTCAAACCCAGTCTTTCGATTTTAAAAACTGTAAGATGGGGCCTTTTCGGCCTTAAGGTACTTTCGAACAACCTTATTTTATCTATTAAGTCACTTATTGATACATTATGTTGAAGCTTAATCAGTATTTATAGATTCTTCCTTAGTCCTTCAATAAACAGGTTGTTCACAAATGCATCATCCCCTCCTGTACCAACACTTCTTATAGTTAGTTTGAAATGTTACCAATATTCATTCACATCGCAATTACCTTACTTCTTATTACTTAAGTACGAGTGTATTACCATTAAGTACGTAGTTAGAACATGATAAAACAGAAGCTCGGTCTTCATTCTTTCCCAACTACCAGACAGTCTCTTCCGGCATATGATCTGGATTCTTTTAACTAGATATACTTGGATTTCACATTGGTTATTTTTTATTTGAGGCATTCATCCTTTGTTAATTAGGACAATATCCAATTGCAATATGCCTGGGTAAGACCACAGTCACCCATCACTTTGCCTCATCCTTGGCTAAAGTTAGAGATCCCGAGTCAAACCTTTGCCTTTGATTGTTAAGTCTCCAGGATGGGTTTTTTCGGCCTTAAGGTACTTCCACCTAACCTTTTTTAATGTATTTTTCATTTCATAAAAAAAAGAATAAAATTAAATGTTTTACAAGATTAGAATGAAAGAATCCCATGTAACTAGAAAATAGAACAATATGCTAGATCCCATTACAAGTAAGAATCTAATCAACTAATTTTGCACCTTGTGCCAAAGCTGGTGTTCTAGCGTGATGGCAAACCATAGGTTCTGACTTGTCTTGATCTTGTGCTGGAAAATTATTTTGTTTCTATCCTCCCAAATGTTATGCATAGAAGCTATTAAGAGAGAAAAATTAGACTTCTTCCTTTTCTTCTCAATGAATAGAAACCTTCTAAGCTGCCTGAAATCTTGGAATTGAGGAAGATGCAAGAGCTGCAATACCTATTTTGTATAGCACACTTCAGGAATAGGTGTTGAGTATCTTCTGGCTGCTGATTACAAAAGAAGCATGTAGATAAATTCATGTGCAAACCAAAGCCATCTGTTCAGAGTAGATAATCTCTCAAAGCCAATCTCCAGAAAAAGAAGGATTGTTTTGGTAGTAATTTTCTACTACAAATAGTGTTATAGAAAGCTCTTTTAGTCATTTGGCCTTGAAGTAAACCATAGGCTAAAGAAACATGGAATGTACCAGAACTAGTTAAGCAATGAGGGAGGAATGGCATAATTTGATCTATTAGTCTCATGAAGTGTTTCCACTTGTAACTTTCATGGTTTGGTGCCTTACAAGTTTGAAGAGTTACTGATCCCTTCATATAGACTTCTTGAATCCATTTGATCCACACTTTTGCCTTCTCCTTTTGATTTTCCCAAACTCCTTACACAATAAGGCATGCCCCTATAGGAATGGATTCTTAATTCCCGCACCTCCACATTCCTTCTCAATACATAATGTTTTCCATAAAACTGGACTCAACCTTTGTCACCATTTTTATAGCCCTATAAAAAATCCTGCATAAAGTCTCAACATTTTCACAAAAACTTGCTTGAAGTTTAAATACATTGATCTAATAACTAGTAATGCTAAGCAATACTGTATTGATCAATTGTATTTTGCCTCTATAGGAAAGTGTTTTCCCCTTCCAACTACGAAGTCTTGTTATGATTTTCTCTACCAAAATATGGTATGTTTGAGCATTCCAGCTCCTGCCTGTAATAGGAAGTCCCAAATATGCAACAGGTGATACACCTCTCTGAATTTGAAGAATCCCCAACAAAGTGCCAATTGTGGATTCTTTCATTCTTGAGAGATATACATGTGACTTGGCTGGATTTATAGATAATCAGTAGCATTCCAAAACTCATTAAGAACCTTCAAAACTCTATGAATATTACCATTAGCTTTACAAAAAAAACCGAGAGATCATCTGCAAGTAGTGGCCATTGAATTCCTACTTTTGTTCATCGGGTATGATAATCCATTAGCTTATTTCTCAAAGCCATTGATAAGATTCATGAAAAATACTCCATAGCAATGAAAAATAAGAGAGGTGAGAGGGAATCACCTTACTTAACCCCTCTCCCCCCCCCTCCTTCCCTTGAAAGCTTTAGTGTAGCTACCATTGAGAAAAATACTGAAAAATGCAGGCTTAATACACTTCTGGATCCATTGAATAAAGATTCTAGGAAATTGAAGGCACTCCAGTAATTTGAATAAGAAAGATCATTCCAAGTTGTCAAAGGTCTTCTGAATATCAACTTTTAGGAGGCAACTATCCATGCATCCATGTTTCCACTTATAAGTGTGAAGAAGTTCCTGTGTAAGCATCACATAATGGGATATAAGTCTTCTTTCCACAAAAGCTCGTTGGTTCAGATTGAAAATGTCAGGAAAAATCCAACCAAACCTTGTGCATGACACTTTTGCTATGATCTTATATATCACTGAGCAGTAAGAAATTGGCTTATAGTCAGAGGCAATTTGTGGATGATCCTTTTTAGGCAGCAAGGTAATGATAGTAGTGCTCATTAGGTCTAGTAGAATTCCCCCCATCGAAAAATTCTAGAACTGTTTTGATCACACTAGATCCAATAAGGTGCCATGAAGATTTGAAAAATTGACTTGATTAGCCATCATAGCTAGGAATTTTGTTATCAGGAATGGTTTTAAGGGCACAATAATTTCATCAGTAGAAATAGGTTGTACTAACATGTATTGATTCTCCTAAGATAAAAGTGGTCGTTGATTAACCACTTCTAAGTCCACGGCTGTGATTGGAGCATTAGATGTGCCCAATTGTTTGGTGAAAAAAATCAACCAGGTGAACTTACATTTGTTCCCGGCTTCTCAACAACTCAACACTATTTGGAAGACAAAAGATATGATTCTTGAACTGTCTGGCCTTTAACAGGTCATAGAACACCATAGAAGACTTATCCCCATCCTTAAACCATTCTGTTTTTGTTCTATGATGCAAGAATCTTGATTCAGCCTCATATATCATGATAGCCTTATCCCTAACCTCAGTTTTAGTATCCTGCAAATAAGTATTCAAAGGGTCTATATGCAATGCTTTTTGAGCTGCCTCCAATTCATCAGCTAAAGATTTAGCTCTTTGTTGGATTTCACTAAACTCCAGTATACTAATACTTTGTAAAGGAGCATGTAGTAGGCTGAGGTTCTTGTATAGATCATGCAAATTACATATTGGATGGTCCCTCCAAACAGCTTCAATAGTGGGTAAAAATTCAGAAGAAAGGCTCCACATATTATAATTCTTGAATGGCTTCTTAAACCTCTAATGCTGCTTTGTAATTTGCAACAATAGAGGATTATGATCAGATATATGCTCAGGTAAAACCATGCAGCCAGACTCAGACAACTTATCAAGCCATTTCTTATTGATAAGTGCTCTATCCAATCAGCTAAAAACTCTATGGTTCTGTTTACTCCTATTGTTCCAAGTGAACAAAAGACTAAAGATTTTACTTCACAAAGGTTCAATGCCTGCACCACTTCCATAAACTTATAGAACTCAAAACCTGAAATAGGAGCACCTCCTAATCTGTCACTATAATCCAATGGGAAATTAAAATCTCCAGCTCTCAACCAAGGATCACTTGAATGTCAAGGTGTTGAAGTTTATTCCACAAAGGATTCCTTTCGTATGGCACATTTTTACCATAGGCAAAAGTAACAAAGATGGACATGTTTAAATCTTTCAGAAAACATGAGATATGGATCCATTGAGCATGAGATGACTGAATCTGTACATCATAAAAATTAGGCCTTTATCCCATGAAAATTCTACCACTATTTTCACAGTTGTTGTTTGAGATGAACTGCCAGCCAAGATTTAATTCATTCTTAACTTTAGACTCATTTTTTTTATAACTTTAGTTTCTACAATGTATAAGAAACCTACTTTATATACAAAACATAACTCCTTAAATACCCTTTGCTTCATAGAGGTATTGAGACCTCCAATGTTCCATATAAGAATATTGGATTCCATTAGGGGGGATAAGAAAGGTGAGGGAAGTTTGTTACTGAACCAAGGTTCAACATCACTGATTGATTAGCCTGACTGGAAATTAATGTAACTGGAATAGCTGCAGATTGATCAAGCTTTGTTGCAGCCTTCTTTTCAAAATAGGGTGATCTAATGGGGCTTATAAGGTTCCTTTCCTGGTTTATGAGCTAGTGGTGGAGCTTCTGGAGAAAGTACTGGGACAGATCCAACTTCAGGTCTTTTAACTTGATCATCAGAAACTTTTGGGACATATTTCTTAATTGTAAGCTTTGTAGCTTTCTGAATTTTCTTGCAACTCTATTTGGTGTATCCTAGCATGGCACAATGAGTGCATTTTGTGGGTTGCCATTCAAATACTAAATTCCATCTTTGAACAATGTCATTTACATCAATGAAGCAAACATGAGTTAGTAAGACTTCAAGTATCTCCATTTCAAGTTGAACTCTTGCAAAATTAAGCCTATCCGAAGAATGTGTAGCTGTATCTAAAATTTTGCTTAAAATTTTAGGAGTTCAGTATACTGGATCATAATCTGGAAACTAACCCATACTGGAATTTTTGAAGGCTGATCACATTTATAATTTCTAGACGATTGATATAGAAAAGCAGGCTTACTATCAAAGGTTATAATTCCTCTTTCTAGCATCTGATTCCTGAAAGAAATCTCTTTAAACTTTACCATAAATACACCAGGAGAGACTAACCATACCTTGATTATCTCAGCTTTCCTCCATACTTTCCTGAAGAAATTGTCCATGATAGAAATGGAGGATGTCCCGCAAGAACTTTGCAGATAACAGTGATATCCCAAGATTTGCAGTTGCTTTCCACAAAAGTTTTGGAGATTCTACCCATATGAACCCCAGCTACATCATCAGGTGGGTAGTACTTCATTCCTTCTGATATATCCTTGAATAGATCTGTCCAAACTAGAATTGGCTTTGGAGTTGAAGGAGCTACATCCAGTTGTTGATGATCTTTATGAATAAATAAGTTTTTAGAAGAAAATACCGAGCATTAACTGGTTTCTTAAAGAAAGAAGCTGATCCATCCTTTTAACCAATGGCTAAATCCCTGGTAGGTACAGTATATTGGCTAGAGTGAAGGATGGAGTGTGTACCAAGCTTGCTGAAGATAGATCAGAAAATTGAACCATAGAAATCCTATCTCCTTGATAACTTGATGGACCATCGGGTGTAGAATTTTTCTACCCCCGAGATATGTTTCTGCCTTACTTCACTCGCATATGAACATTTTCTGCCTTGTTTTCCACATGATCACTTGATTCTTTTGCTACATTCTTAGCTTCAGTTAAAAGTCTCTCATTTTTATCCAAAGAAAGCCATTTGAGAGCTTCTTTGATTGCCTTAACCCTTTTCTTTCGTTTAGAACTTCCACCCAACCTTGCTTTCACAAATTAGTCTCTTATTGATACATTATGTTGAAGGTTAATTGGTATTAAGAGATTATCTCTTAGTCATTTGATCAGTTGGTGCTTAAAAACTGCATCATCTCGCATACCTTCTCTTCTCATGGTTTGGTTGAGATATTGGCAATATGCATCCACGGTGAATTTCCTTGTTTATATTTCCTAAGTACAATTTTTTTCCATCAGGACATGATACAAATGAAGCCTGGTCTTTAATCTTTCTTAAGTAGCAATGTATCACTTCTATCATATACTCCCAATTCTTCCATCATTCCATTTTCATAAGGATTAAATATCGGATTTGAATACATCTGGGTAGCACCAAATCTTCCCATCAATTTCCCTCACACTATGCCAAATTTAAAATATCTCGGGTTAAACCCAGTTCTTTGATTGTTAAAGCTGTAAAATGAGGTATTTATCGGCCTTATGGTACTTTCACCCAACCTTACTTTAACCATTAAGTCACTTATTGATATATTATGTTGAAGCTTAATCAATATTTAGACATTATACCTCTTAGTCCTTTGGTAAACAGGTTCTTCACAAATGCATCATCCTCTCTTATACTTATCATTCTCATAGTTAGTTCGAGATATTAGAAATATTCATCCACTATGTGATTACCTTGCTTATTATTACTGAAGTACTAGTGCATTGTAATTAATTACCTGGGAAAATATTATACAAATGAAACATGGTCTTCATTCTTTCCCAAATAGCAAACAATTTCTTCTGGCATGTGATATAAATTCTTTTAGCTAGACTTACTTGGATTTCACATGAGTTGTTGATTTGAGGCATTCATTGTTTTTTTATTAGGATAAAGGATCGAATTTGAATACTTCTGGGTATGACCACAGCTGCCCATCCCTATACCTCATCCTTTAGGAGATCCCGAGTCAATGGCCTTAGATTGTTAAAGTTGTAGGATGGTGTCTTATTTGGCCTTAAGGTACTTCCACCCAAGCTTGATTTCACCAATAAGTCTCTTATTTATACATTATGGTGAAGGTTAATTGATATTAGGAGATTCTCTCTTAGTCCTTCGATAAATATGTGTTTCACAAATGCATCATCATCTCATATACCTACCCCTCTCATGGTTAGTTTGAGATACTGCCAATGTTCATTAACGGTGTGATGTTTTCAACCTATCTGGGCCTTTTCCATTGTTTCCTATGTCACCCTTTCAGGTTTTCAACTTAGCTGGGTATATTTTTTCCCATTTTTAAATATTTTAAATTGATCTTAAAAGAGTATCATAAATCTTATTACGTAAAAGTGACTAAAAATCATAAGTATCATCTAATTCCCCAACACCATACATAAATCTTGCATTGTCCTCAATACATACACATAATCTAGAGCATATGTCAAGGGGAGGAAATAAGAGCAAACTTATAATTAAAAATGAACATTAAAATCTACCCTTAGTGGCACAATCGTAGATCTAAAAACCAAACTACCATGCCCACAATATACTACCCCTAACCTCTAATAAAACAAGTTCACACTAACCACTATCATGCACCAACAATCGAATAAATAATTGAATCATGTTGAAGAGTTACCTCTTAGGTTTGGAGTTGTGTGTTTCAAGGGTTTTGAGGGTAGATGGTTTTGGGTGGTATTTTGGGGGGTGATAGGGAAGAAATGGTGATGTGGATGTAGGAGGGTGTGTGAGCTCCACGGTTCATGCATGTCTACATGCCCCATGAATTTGGGGTTTGGTTCTTCTCCTTATCCACCAATTTAAGCATCACGCACCATGTACATCAACGTGGTCCGTGAGTTGGACACCTCCTAACCTCATTTTCTCTCTTTCCTCGAAAAACCATATGTTTCCTTTGAAAACAAACATGCATACCAAGTGTAATAGTGTCCCAAAACCAAAAACTACAATAGAAAAACACACCAAACCCCATAAATATCTACAACACAATGCAATGGGACATATCCCCCCCCCCTCCACTTCGATACACATATTCCCCAAATAAGAAAGATGACATGAAAAGAAAGAGAGGTAAAAAAAATGATAGGCAATCATAATTTCCCAATGTATTTTCTCACCCAAATATCCCCAAATCTACTCAAACATGCAATTCTAATAATTCCACTACACATCCACACTAAAAAAAGTATCAATCAACATCTACACAAAGAAACAACTAGTGTGCGGCCTAGATTGTGTATTTCGTGGTGGTTGTGGTGTTTTTTAATGGTTTTGTGGTAAGAATGGAAGGATAAAGGTGAGGTGCTTTTTATTTTATTTTTCAAAGAAAAAGTAACTAATCTTTTTTTATGGCTTAGGTAACTTCCCGAGAAGCTCCGTATTTTTAAGATCATCGGAATGACCCTAATGTTATCCATATGGTGCAGGTTTGTATCTCATCACCATTCGCAACCAAAAATGGAGAGGTGGAGTAAGAATCTTCCAAGACGATGGTGTATATTAGAGGAGGAGTTATTCTTAGAGAAAATAGGTGGTTTGGAAGCTTAGAATATTCAACGAGCTTCTCTATTGTTTCTTCTAAGTGTTTAAAAAATGTGGGAGTTTGTTCAATGGATGGAGGGTGGGGTAAAGATAGGTAAAATGGTGAAACAATTATAACAACCCCTTCCTCAACTTCTTCGCTCTCAACAAACCACTCCACGTCCCCTTTGGATTCTGTTACAGAAATTTCAAGCTCTACTAGGGATGGTTTATTTTTTGAATATAGGGTTTCTAGTTGGCTCACCATCTCTATCAAATCACTCACTTTCCCTGCAACTCTCTCAATTCTTAAAGATATTTGAGTTCACAAATCTCTAATGTGGCTATGCATTTGTGATTAGAGTAACTCATTACTCTTGTTCACATTAGCTATAGCTTGCAAAAATTCTCCATAAAATAATTTAGGAACAAATCCTAGCAATTTTTTTGGGGCATTGTGTAAGTTGGAAAATGATCTACACTCTACGCGGTCGCTAATAAACCGTCCTTTTGATGGGAGATATCCCACGGAGTGCTTTGCAAAAATAGAAATTTATAATGTTGCTCCCGTACTCATTACCACGTACAAATGGGTAGCTAGTTGCAAGTCCAGAGTCATCCACAAATATGCTAGGATTTAAAACATAAATACGCAAAAATTACAAGAGCCCAACTGTGTGTCAAGAATAGTTATTGTCAGAAACATGATTTTGGGGAGAGGGTATTGTCTATAAACTACTTAATATGCGAAACATGAGAATAAAATACATAAAGCTAAGACTTAGGGACATTTGCGTAACATGACTGGTATATGATTCTCATCCTAGATTCTATCAAATAAAATATGTATAAACCTATCCTAGTGTCTATGTCACATATTTTACCCACGTCTATTCTACAACACCACTTCCGTAATTAGAAAAGTGTGTCAAGCGGTCCAAAATATTATGCACTCCTCTTTCCACTAAAGAATTACATCCCAAGCCTCCACTATGTACGCTTCTCCATGTACCTATAGATACCATAGGATTGGAATATCACGATGACACTAGGTTTAAAACTACAATAGTCCATATACTACAACTCTAGTTGCAACAAACGATCATGTGTATCTATCGGGGTTCATGAGCCAGTCAAAATAAGGCATACACTCGTGTAGGTTCGGTGTTCACGACCTATGTATACACTCACATATATGAGACTCACTATCTTGCATATCCTAACCGGACACTCTTAAGGGAAACAAGCCTAATACCATACAAGAAACTAAGTATTGTGTATCATAGAATATCTAACATGCATTTCACAAGAACGTAAAGATTAATTCAAGCATGATATTCATAAAAATAAACATATCTGGAGATTAGAATCTCACAAAATCTCTACCAAGTCATGAATACAAATTAGATCCCAAAAAAATAAAATGTTATACTAATAATAGATCCATGGAATTCATTTAATTAAATGTCATGGATCAAACAACCCAAGAGAAGGGAAAGAGAAGAAGAATCTTAGAGATGGAACGTTCCTCCTCCTTCCTACTTATCTAGAAAATAAAATATACATTGTTCCTATTTATTTAACCCTAGGATACTAAAGATTTCTTATGTAGGATAAGGTAAACGGGCCTATAAAGGCCCGATTTTGGAAGAAAACCTAATGGAACCCTAAGGCTTCCACTAGTGAAACCCTAAGGCCCCCACTAGTCCACGTCGGCATGGACTATGCAAATAGTTGTGGGACGCGGGCTGGAGGTTCGGATGTTAAACATCTTGGCTCATAGGCCATGAAAAATTACATGCCCCATGCCGAGACTTAGTCACATCAGCTCTCGGTTTAGCATGAGCTTGGCACGGGCCGTGTAATTGACACTGGTCGTGCCAGTCTTCAGCTCTTCCAAAACTTGAATTTTTTTCTTCAATCTTGTTTGAGCCGCTGCAGATGAACCACTAATCTAATTTGAGCTTTTTGTAGTCAATTTTATAGCGAAGTCGAACCCAATAGTATCGTTCAGAGAACTTTGTACAACTCTCGGATTACAATTCCAAAACTTCTTTGTCTTCCTTCTTTGACCTTTTTATCTTCTAACACGTTTTAACTGGTAGCCTTTAGTCTTCTACCATCCTTGCAAATAGCCTTCTACAATCTTCTACCATTCTTGGAAATGGCCTTCTAAACAATCCAAAGTTCCTACGAAAAATCTACAATGAAATCTCAAAAAAAATGGATCCAGACACTCGTAGGGATATAGAATCCATTAAATCAAAATAAGCTACAAAATCTGGGATTTAGATATGAAAAAAACAATGGCCATCTAAACCCCAGGTAGTGTAAACTCACCTAAATCTAGCAATATAGCAATCTACCATACAAAAGCTACTTACAAATGTGCTAAAGCTACTAACACATGGTTCTTGGTGCACATTAATTCCCCCGCACCTAAAATTTTACTCTTTCTCGAGTAAACAAGAACAAGAAAAAATCCAAGTGAAACATAGCATGCAAATAATTCCCCAAGGCCTCCAACATTTATTCCTAGAATACCCTAGTTCCCCCAAAAACATAAGAATCACCAACTCTCGCATCCCAATGAAACTAAGATAACCTATCCAACCACATACCAAATAAAAAAGTTAAGGTATACAATATACATATATAAAACTAGCTTACTCCACCAAAGAAGCTACCAAAGATAAATCGAGAGAAGCATAGATGGTTTCATTTTCTCTCATTTTCTCTCATTTTACCTAGAAGCCTTTTAGGGTTTTCATCCTAGCTTCACTCTTTTTTTAATTTTTCTCAAAAGGCGCCCTTTTATGTTTTGAACTTAGCCGGGTATCTTTTTTCATTTTTTATTTTTTATAGTGCTCTTACAAAAGCTACCTTTTACATAGAAACAACTAAGAATCATAAGTGGTAGCTAATTTCCCTCCCCCACACCTAACGCTTGTATTGTCCTCAATGCATATACACAATCTAGAACATATGTCAAGGGAAGGAAATAGGAGAGAACTTACAATGGGAAAAAAACTATCATGGATCTAATGATCAAACTACCATCACCACAATATACTACCCATAATATCTAATCAAGCAAGTTCATTCATAACCACTACTATACATCACAAATCTATAAATAATTGAATCACAATAAAGAGTTACCTCTTAGGTTTCGAGTTGTGTGTTTCAAGGGTTTTGGGGGTAAATAAATGGGCTTTAGTGGTATTTTTTTGGGGGGATAGGGAAGAATTGGTGATTTGGATGTAGGAGGGTGTGTGAGCTTCACAGGTCATACACGTATACGTGCCATGTGAATTTTGGGGTTTGGTTCTCCTCCTTATCCATGATATTGAGCAACACAAACCATCTATGTCTACATGGTCCATGAGTTGGACTCCTCCTAATCCCATTTGCTTGTTTTCCTCCAAAACCCATATCATTTTAAAATAACAAACATGCCCATCAAGTGTAATTTTGTTCCAAAATCAAAACTAAAAATAGAAAAACAAGGCAAAAACAACAAATATCTACAACACAATACCCTGGGACATCTTTCCCCCCCCCCACATTTACAGCACACATATTCCTCAATTAAGGAATATGAAATTAAAGGGAGGTAAATAAAATGATTGGCAATCATAATTTCCCAATGCATTTCTCTCACGTAAATATCCTCAAATCGAACCCAACGTGCAATTTGAATCAAGCCACTACCAATTCTTACTAAACAAGTATCAATCAACAACCACACAAAGAAACAACTGGTGTGCATCTTAGGTTGTATATTTGGTGGTAATTTGGGTGGTGGATTGTTGTGCTATCTAATGGTTTGGGGTAATATTGGGAGGATAACGGTGATCATGATTTTTTTTTCTAATAAAAACTAACTAAAATAAAATAATGAAACTTTAAAAGCTTGGGTTGCCTCTCGAGAAGCTCCATGTCTTTAAGGTAATTGGCACAACTCTAATGTTATCCATATGGTGCGGGTTTGTACCCCATCACCATAGGCAACCAAAAATGGATATGGGGGATAAGAATCTCCCAAGAGAATGATGTAGTAGAGGAGAAGTCAACCCTAGAGGAAATAGGTGATTTGGAAGCTTAGAATATTCAATGGGCTTCTCTTTGGGTTCTGAAAAAAATGTGGGAGTTGGTTATATAGGTTGACGTTAGAGTGAAGATATGTAAAATGGTGAATTAAGTATAATAACCCCTTCCTCAACTTCTTTGCTCTCAACAAACCACTCCTCATCCCATTTAGATTCATCTACCGAAATTTCAAATTCAACTAGCGATGGTTCATTTTTGGAATATTGGGCTCCTAGTTAGCTCCCTTTTTTCCATCAAGTCACCCACTTGCCCGTCAACTCTCTCATACTTGAAGAGAGTTGATTTCCCAAATCGCTAATGTCGCTATGAAATTGTGATTGGAGTAACTCATGACTCTTGGTTACATTAGTTATAGCTTGCAAAATTTCTTCATACCACGATTTGGAAACCAACCTAGGAATTTATTTTAGGGTAGTGTATAGGTTGGTGAAGGCCAATTATCTAACCCAGAGTGTTGGTTTCCCGATACATCTCCATACCATGTATTTGGGTCACCACTAAACCTCGAATTGGGAGAATCATTGTATGGGTACCAATCTCGATCCCATTGGCCTTGGGAACCAATAACTCCTACCACTCTCTCATATTCATTCAACCAAGAGCAAGACTCCATAGGGTGGTTGCAATGACAAATCCTACAAATCTCACTCGTAAAGCCTCTTTTGTCCACATTTTTTTTCAACAAAACAAACACAAAGAAAACACACAAAATTTGGAGTCGTAGTGCAAGTGTTCTCGATTGAAACCAAGAATTCAAGCAATACCTACTCTAGAAAATAAAATAAAAAACACCCAAAAAGGACTCAAAAATTACAAAAAAACACTAATTACTTTACTAACCAGTCATGCAAGTTAACTATCAAATTTTTAATCTAGCATCCTCGGCAACGATGCCAAAATATGATCCACACTCCACGGGGTCACTAATAAACCTTCCTTTTGATGGTGGATAAATTATCCCATGGAGCATTTCAAAAGGATAGAAAGTTATAATGTTGATCCCATAAACAATACCAACTACCAAGGAGTAGCTAATGGAATGTCCGGGGTCATCCACAGAGATGATAGGATTCAAAATTTGACTATGCAGGACTAACAATCCGGTGTCACCCCAATTGTGTGTAGGGAATAGTTACTGTCACAAATATTGTATTGGGGGACAGGTTGTGAATAAACTACTGAACATACAAAATAAGAGATTAAACTATATTAAGCTAAGACTTGGGGATATTTATGTAACATAACCGGTATATGATTTTGATCCTAGATTATGTCAAACCTATCCCAATGTCTATGTATATAGTGTTCCCGCATCTATTCTATCAACACCACCTCATAATTATGAAAGTGCATCATGTGATCCAACGAATATGCGCTCCTCTTTCCCCTAAAAATTAACATCTCTGGCCTCCACTTATGAGCGCTTCTACCCAGGCCTATAGAGGCTAAGGGATCGAAATCTCATGATGACTGTAGGGTTGAAATGCCAATGGCCACTACACTACAACCCTAGTTGCTACAAACTATCATGTGTGTCTATCAGGGTTCATAAGCCAGTCGAAATACGGTATACACTCGTGTGTATTCGGTGCTCACGACCTATGTACATACACTCACATATCCGGGACTTGCAATCCCGCATATCCTAACCGGGCACTCCTAAGGCCAAAAAGCCAAGCAATATACAAGAAACATATGAATAATTTGTATCATAGAATATCAAACATGAATTTCACAAGAATGTAAAGATTAAATCAATCATGATATTCATAAACATAAACATATTTGGAGATTAGAATCTCACAAAATCTCTACCAAGTCATGAACAGAAATTAGATCCCAAAAAAATACTATTCTACTAATAATAGATCCATGGAATTCACTGAATTAAATGACATGGATCGAAGAACCTAAGAGAAGGAAAAGATAAGAAGAATCTTAGAGAGATGGAACTCGCATCCTTCCTACCTACCTAGAAAATAAAATTTACATTATGCCTACTTGTTTAACCCTAGAAGACTAAAGCCTCCTTATGTAGGAGAATGTAAATGGGCCTCTAAAGGCCCAAGTTTGGAAGAAAACTGAATGGAACCCTAAGGCCCCCACTAGTCCACGTCGGCACACACAGTGCAAAGGTCTACGGGGCACAGACTGGGGTCCAGATCTTCAACATCTTGGTGCACAAGCCGTGCAAAAGAACATGGCCAGTGCCAGGACTTAGTCATCTCATCAATCAGTTTGGCACGAGCCGTGTAATTGACATAAGTCGTGCCAGTCTTCGACTCTTCCAAAACTTGGCTTTTTTCTTCAATCTTGTTTACACCGCTAGGCATGAACTGCTGATCCAATTTGGGAGTTCTTGTAATCAATTTTATAGCGCTCATGAAGTTCAATCCAGCGGTACCACCCTTGTATGTTCATTCTTCTCGGATCTTTTCCAGAACTCTGTAAAACTCTTGGATTACAATCCATTTTATCTTCTAGCACATTTTGAGTTGTGGCCTTTAGTTTTCTACCATGCTTGCGAATGGCATCCTACAATCTACTACCATTCTTGTGAATGGCCTTATAAAATAATACAAAGTTCCTACGAGCAATCTACAAATGAAGCTCACAAAAACAAATCCGGATGCTCGTAGGGACATAGAATCCATTAGAACTAAATAAGCTACAAAATGAGGGATTAAAATAAGAAAACCAAAAATGGCCATCTAAACTGCTGGTAATGTAAACTCACCTAAATCTAGCAATCTACCAAACAAAATCTAATAACAAATGTGCTAAAGCTACTCACACGTGCTTCTTGGTGCACATCAATTCCCCCACAACTAAACTTTTACTCGTTCTCGAGTAAACAAGAACAAGAAAAAATCCAAGTGAAATATAGAATGCGAAGAATTCCCTAACGCCTCCAACACTTATTCCTAGAATACTCTAGTTTCCCCCCCCCCCCCAAAAAACTTAAGAATCACACAACTCTCGCATCCCAAAGAAACTAATATAACCTATCCAACCACATCCCAAATCAAAAGGTAAGGTATACAATATACATATATAAAAATAGCTTACTCCACCAAAGAAGCTACCAAAGACAAATCAGGAGAAGCATACAATGGCTTCAATTTCTCTCATTTTTTCTCATTTTTCTAGAAGCCCTTTCGGTTTTTCATCTTAGCTTCACTCAATTTTTTCCTTCTTCAAGCTCACTTCTCACATTTTTCCACACCATTTGGCCTCTCATTTTTGCATAAGGGCCTTCCAATTTTTTCCTATATCTCCCTTTTGGGTTTTAGACTTAGCTGGGTATACTTGTTTTTCATTTTTCAATTTTTTAAAATACTTTTAGAAAATATACTTTCCACATAGAAACAATCCCCACACTTAAAGCTTGCATTGTACTCAATACATATACACAATCTAGAACATATGTCAAGGGAAGGAAATAGGATAGCAGTTACGATGAAAAATGAAAAATGAAATATACCCTTAGTGGAACAATCATGGATCTAATCAACAAACAACCATCACCACAACATACTACCCATACTCTTTAATCTAGGAATTTCATTCATAACCACTTTCATACACCAAAAATTGAATAAATAATTGAATCACAATAGAGAGTTACCTCTTAGGTTTTAAGCTGTGTGTTTCAAAGGTTTTGAGGGTAACTAGGTTAGGGTGGTATTTTGGGGGTGGCATGGAAGAATTAGTGATTTGAACATACGATGGTGTGTGAGCTTCACAGTTCGGGAACGTCTACATGCCCTGTGAATTTTGGGGTCTGTTTCTCCTTGTTGTCTGCCATTTTGAGCATCATGAACCATGTACATCTACATGGTCCTCAAGTTGGAATACTCTTATCCCCGTTTACTCATTTTCTACAAAACAAACATGCCTAACATTGTGTAATAGTGTTCCAAACAAAAAAAGAAAATAACACCAAAAACAACAAATGTTTAAAACACAATACAATGGGACATCTTACCTCCCCCACATTTACAACACACATATTCCTCAAATAATAAATATGACACGAAAAGAAACATAGGTAAACAAAATGATAGGCAATCATAACTTCCTAATGCTTTGATCTCACCTAAATATCCTCAAATCTAACCCAACATGCAATTTCAATCAAGCCACTAAAAATCCACACTAAACAAATATCAATCAACATCCACACATTGAATTAAATAATGTGTGGCCTAGGTTGTGTATTTAGTGGTGGTTTAGGTGGTGGATTCTTGTGTGGTCTAATGGTTGGGGTAAGAATGGGAGGATAAGGGTGATCATGAATTTTTTCCCAAAGAAAAACTAACTAAACTAAATTAATAATAATTTAAGAGCTCGAGTTTCCTCTCGAGAAGATTTGTATATTTAAGGTCTTCAGCACGACCCTAATGTTATCCAAATGGTGCGGGTTTACACCCCCATCACCATGGGCAACCAAAAATTGAGAGTTGGGGGTAATAATATCCTAGGAGAAAGATGTAGTAGAGGAGGAGTCAACCCTAGAGGAAATAGGTGATTTGGATCCTTAGAATATTCAATGGGCTTCTCTATGGGTTCCTCTATGGGTTCCAAAAAAATGTGGGAGTTGATTCTATAGGTGGAAGTTGGGGTGAAAATATGTAAAATGGTGAACTATGTATAATAACCCCTTCCTAAACTTCTTTGTTCTCAATAAATCACTCTCCATCCCCTTTGGATTCATGTACCAAAATTTCAAGTTCAACTAGATTTGATTCATTTTTGGAATATTGGGCTTCTAGTTAGCTCCCATTTTCCATCAAGTCACTCACTTTCCCTTCAACCCTCTCACACTTGAGGAGAGTTGAATTTCCAAATCGCTAATGTCGCTATGCAATTTTGATTGGAGTAAATCATGACTCTAAGTCACATTAGTTATAGCTTGTAAAATTTCTCCATACTCCGATTTGGTAACAAACCCTAGGAGTTGATTTTGGGCCAGTGTATAGGTTGGTGAAGGTCAACTATCTAATCCAAAGTGTTAGTTTCCCGATGCATCTCCATACCATGAATTTGGGTCACCACTAAACCTCAAATTGAGATAATCATATATGGGTACCAATATCGATCCCATTAGCCTTAGGAACCAACAACTCCTACCTATCTCTCTCATATTCGCTCAACCAACAGCAAGACTCTATAGGGTGGTCGCAATGATAAATCCTACAAAATCTCACTTGTTGATCCTGTCTTCTCCACATTTTTTTCAACAAAACAAACTCAAAGAAAACACACAAAATTTGGAGTCGTAGTACAAATATTCTTGGTTGATGCCAAGATCTCAAGACATACCTACACTGAAAACTAACAACCACCCAAAAAAGGACTCAAACAAAAAAAACACTAAATACTCTATTAACCAGTCATACAAATTAATTATCAAAATTTTAAACTAGCATTCCCAGCAATGGCGCCAAAATATGATCTGCACTCCGCGGGGTAACTAATGAACCATCATTTTGACGGGAGATAAATTACCCTGCAAAGCACTAAACAAAGATAAAAATTTATAATGTTGCTTCCGTACTCACTACCAACAAACAAAGAGTAGCTAGTGACAAGTTTAGGATTATCCACAGAGATGCTAGAATTCAAAATTTAACTATGCAAGAATCATAATCGAGCGTCAGCCCAATTGTGTGCCAGGAATAGTTAGTGTCGTAAACATGGTTTGGGGTGTTGTCTATAACATACTGAGTATGCAAAACAAGAGATTAAACTATATTAAGATAAGACTTTGGGATATTTTCATAGCATGATTGTTATATGATTATGATCCTAGATTCTATCAAATACAAGATGTATAAACTTATCTCAATGTCTACGTCACATAGTGTGGTTAATAGTCAACACTTCCCAGTGTCTGTTACACAAAGGTGCCCACATCTATTCTATCACACCTCTTACATAACTAAGGAAGTGCGTCAAGTGGTCCAACCATTATGCATTCCTCTTTCCCCTAAAGAATTGTATCTCGGGCCTTAACTATGAACGCTTCTTCCTAGGCCCATAGAGGCAAAGGAATTGGTACCTTATGATGACTCTAGGATTGAAACAACACTAGTCACTTCACTAAAACCCTAGTTTCTACAAAATATAATGCTTAGTCTATCGGGGTTCATGACCCCGTCAAAATTAGGCATACACTTTTGTGGATTCAGTGTTCATGGTCTTTGTACATACACTCGTATAGCCGGGACTCTAGATCCCACATATCCTAACCGGATACTCCCAAGGGCAAAAAGCCTAGCACCATACAAGAAACATATAACCATTGTGTATCATAGAATATCAAACATGTATTCCATAAGAACGTAAAGATTAAATCAAACATAACATTCGTAGATATAAAAGGATAAGGAGACATGAAATCTTACAAAATCTCTACCAACTCATGAATACAAATTAGAACCCAAGAAAATAAACTACTCTACTAATAATAGAACCATGGAAATAATTGAATTAAATTCCATAGATCTAAGAACCCAAGAGAAGAAAAGGAAAAAAAAAATTCTAGAGAGATAGAACTCTCCTCTTCCTTCCTGCCTTCTAAGAAAATAAAATCTACATAATGTTACATGTTTAACCCTAAGATACTAAAGACTACTTATATAGAAGAAGGTAAATGGGCCTATAAAGGGACAAGTTTGGAAGAAACACTAATGAAACCGTAAGGCTTCCACTTGTAAAAACCAAAGGCCCCCCAATAGTCCACGTCGGGATGGGCCATGCAAAAGCTTGCGGGGTGCAGACTAGAGATCCAGATCTTTAACATCTTGGTGCACAGACATTTTAAAAACACACAACATGTGCTAAGATTGAGCCGCCTAAGATCTCATTTTGTCACGGCCTTAGCATGGGCCGTGTTATCGACATGGGTCGTGTCACTCTTCAACTCTTCCCACACTTGGATTTTTTTCCTTCAATCTTGTTTGAAACGCTACGGATGAATTGCTGATACAATTTGGGAGTTCTTTTCATCGATTCTATAGCGCTTGCGAAGAAAAATCCAATGGTACCACCCTCAAATAATGATTCTTCTCGAATTTTTCCCATTCCTTTATTTAACCCTTTTATCTTCTACCACATTTTGACTCGGTTAGTATTCTACCATCCTTGCAAATGTCCTTCTACAATCTACTACCATTCTTATGAATGGCCTTCTAAAACAATCCAAAGTGCCTACGAGAAATCTACAAATAAAAGCTTGCAAAAATGGATCTAGATGCTAATCATATGAACCAATAGATTTAACTATATTCAAATAGCCTTGGGACTATTTGTGTAACATGACCGGTGAAAATTTTTGATCCTAGACCTATGAACCTATCTCAATTCTATGTCACATAGTGTGGGTGATAGTCGGCACTTCCCAATGTCTATCACACAAAGGTACCCAAGTCAATTTTTACCCATCACCACCTCCTCTGTAATTAGGGAAAGTACATCAATGGACAAAGGAATGGAGCAGCGCTCCTCTTTCCCTATAAAACTCATTCCAAATGCTAATGCGTCCCACCGTAAATGATCAAGTGACTTGGTAGTCTCCTTGCTGATATTGCAACTGTTAGGTATGAGAGTGAGGAAATAAATCCTAGGCACTCCACTATAGATGTTTTTTCCTAGGCCTATAGAGGCAAAGGAATTGATGTCTCATAATGACTCTAGGTTTGAAATGATGATGGTCGCTATGACAACCCTAGTCGCTACAAACTATCATGCTTAAATCTAACGGGGTACACCATGGGTGCCTCGCACTCCTGTTAGGGGTAACGTCTTCCCTAACATGAACATTTTTACACGATGATCTAATGAAGCTAAGATATAAAAATAAAAATGGTACTCTCAATCAAACATGCATGAGCACATATTAAAGCTACTCATGAATGAACAATACACCTAACCCGACACTCCCAACGAGCAAACAAGCCTAACACGATACATATCACATATGTATGTGTATATATATAACATGCATCTCACAAGAATAATAAGCACAAGTCACACATGAATATTCATAAACATAAAAGATAGGAAGATCTACAATCTCACAAAATCATCACCTAGTCATGAATACAAAATAAATCCCAAATTAATTAAGCTTATTTACTACTAAATGGCCCATGGAATTCATTGAATTAAATGTCATGGATCTAAGAAACTAAGAGAAGAAGAACTCTAGAGAGAGAAAAAAAATCTCCTCTTCCTTCCTACCTTCCAAAAGTAAAATCTATATTATGCCTATTTACTAAACCCTAGGAGACCAAAGATTCCTTATAAAAAAAGAAGATAAATGGGCCTCTAAAGACCCAAGTTTGGAAGAAACTTTAGTGAAATTCTAAGGCCAACACTAGTGAAATCCTAAGGCCAACAATAGTGCCACGTCAACAAGGGCCTTAGAGAAACACACGACCCATGCAACACAGCCTGTGTGAAAGTACATGGGTTACGGAGTACAGCTGCTCCCTAGGCCATTCAAAAGTACACAGCTCAATCGAGGACTTAGTCACTTCAACCCTTGATTTGGCACGGGTGATGAGACACAAGAAACATGTGTTTCCTAATTCATTTAGCATGTTTTAGTAGCTTTTGTATGGTTGATTGTTAGGTTTAAGTGGGTTTACATTACAAGAGATTTAGATATCCACTCTTGATTTACTTTTCTAAATCTCTCATTTTGTAGATTATTTAGATCTAATAGATATTATGTCTTCATAATCATCTAGATTCTATTTTTGAGAAAATTTATAGATCGCTCATAAGCAGTTTGAAGTATCTTAGTGAAGGTCATTCGCTAGAATGGTAGAAGATAGTTTCAGACCATTTGCAAGGATAGTAGTAGACCGAAGGCTACACACTAAATCATGGTAGTAGATGGGATGCACCGAAGAAAAGAGTCAAATTTTGAAAGAAATAAAATACTGGCACGGCATGTGCACTCAGAACTTGAAGATATGGACCCCCTGTCCGCTGCCCGCACCCTATTGCACAGCCACACCATCAGAAGCCGAGAATGGAGACTCAGGTGGCTGCCCAAGAGATTATACATAAGTCGCACCACTTAGAAAGCCAAGAACACCCTCTAGTCGGTGGTCCAAAAGGATTTGCACTGGCAGCGCAATCAGTTTGGCCAGGAACTCTCTCCAGTCTATGACCCATGTGTTTTTGCACGGACCATACAGTATGGGCCATGTGCTATTTCACAGCCCGTGTTGATGTGGCTGCTAGAGTTTTCCTTTGTTTTGGGCTTTACTAAGTCTCATTTTCATCTACTATATAAAGAGCACCAGTTTACTAGGTTTTAGGGAGCCTTCATGATTTATAATTTCTAATTCTTGTATCTAAGAGTAGGTAGAGAGAGAAAAATACTAATTCTTCTCTTCTCATTATTGTATCCTAGTTTATGCCCATGATATCAAATCTAATATGTATATTGAGCTCAACGTCAATGGAGGAGTTTAATTACTTGGGAATTTAATTTGTATTCATGACTAGGTAATTATTTTGTGAAATTATAGATCTTCTTATCCTTTATGTTTATGAATATTCATATTTAACTTGTACTTAATATTCTTGTCAGATTCATGTTATATATATATTTTTTTTATAATGCACCATAGTTTCATATGTGGTATGTATCATGCTAGGTTTGTTTGCTCCTTCGGAGTGTCGGGTTAGGTGTATTGTAGGTTCCTGAGTAACGACAGTGTGTGTGTGTGTGCATGCATGTTTAATTGAGAGTACCGTTCCAATTGTTGTATCCTAGCTTAATTGGATCATCATGTAATAATGTTCATGTTAGAAAAATAGTACTCCTAAAGGGGGACAAGGTACCCCCAGTGCACCCCTATAAATTTTGGAATAATTGTTTGTAGCGACTAGGGTTGTCGTATAACTACCATTGTTTTTTCAACCCTAGACTCATCGTGAGACACCAATTCCTTTCCCTCTATAGGCCTAGGGAGAAGCATCTATAGTGGAGTACCCAAGTGTATTTCCTTACTCTCACACCTATTGGTTGCAACACTTGCAAGGTGACTGCTTAGGCACTTGATCCTTTACGTGGAGACACGTTAGCATTGGTGGTGGGATTTATGGGAAACAAGAGCCTTTATTAGATTCTTTGTCCGTTGACGCACTTTTCCTAATTGTAGAATCAGTGTTGATAGATAAAAATAGGCTTAGTTGCCTTTGTGTGACAGACATTGTGACAAGACATTAGGTTGAACTAGGTGTGGGGAAGAGTGTTATTCATTAGTTGAGATGACAAGATGTGCTAAATGTTGGGTGTTTAGGAAGCATGATTCTTGTTAAGTGACCATTGTGAATAAGCCTTGTTTATTTTTTCATTACCATTTTATCTTGTGTTATAATAGAATGGGTACTAAAAGGAGTACACCAGAGAAAGGAACTACTTTCGGAGTTGCTAAGGGGATCGGCCAAAGTTGGGAGACAAGAGCCAAAACATCCGTGACTCCTACTCCCACCATTTTTTATGGCTTCATGGGGTTGACAAATATTTCCTGGAGTGTGGCTTGGAAGGGGAAGAATCATGATAGGACAAATAGATCAATCTTGCAGACCAAGTTCACGTGCAAAGAGACATTGGAGGAACTAGGTTGGATAGGCCTAAAAGGTTTCCTCGAGATGCATTCCAAGACGTATATTTACTGAACTTTGGAATTCTTGGCAACTGTGGAGAAAAAATAAGACAATAATGGGATGAGGACCATCACATTCCACTTGGATGACAAGGAGCACTCAATGACCCGTAGGAAATTTGCCAGAGCGTTTAGGTGAAAGTATGGGAAGGAACTTCTAAAACTACATAAGAAAGGCCTCCCATCATTTTAGGGAAATTTTTTGAGGAACTCGGCGGGCGTGGATAGGAATCACTCGAGAAAGAGTACCATAATATTCTACCCGGCTTTGTGGTATGTGAACCGACTTCTATCCATGGGAGTTCTATGCAAGATGGAGATCTCTCAATACCCTCACAGAGATGTGTGAATTCTTAATCCATTTTGGGATGAGGTAAACCATGGAGAAGTTAGAAAAAGCTTCCATGATCGCCACCAAAACTATTGAGGATCGATTTTTTTGGCTCATAGTGGAACGACCCTGTGCAACTTCATGGTGCTTCTGTAATCCAAGCGTACGGCAAGAAAGGGCATTGGAGGATCTTTCCATAGCCCCCAATTCAATATTCTATAAGGTTTTTTACAACACCTGATTGGCCTCGGATGTAAACATTGAAAAAGAAAAGGGTGAGAACCACCCTAAAGTGCAACCTTTCCAGACCAACCTGCTGGTGAACATCTTGGATCAATTTCACACATTTTGGGAACAACTCATGAGTTCAAAACAATTGGTGAAAGAGTTTAGTCACACGGTCGGTGAAATAAGCTTACAAATGGAGGGTTTTGGGATGAAACTTGACTCTATGGATGGGACCAAGAAGACTGGGGGAGCTAGGATAGATTCAATCAAGAGATATGTGAAGGAAGACTTTGCCATAGTGGAAAAAGAGAACCAGTGTGCGACAAGAGGCCAAAGAGCCATTAATTGAGAGGATGCATCCCTTAAACCTAGAGTGCTTCTGCAATCTAATTCCCTATGAAAAGCAAGATATATACAAGAAGAGAGAAGGACACTACAAGAAACAATACCTTTTACCTTGGTTCTACAGGACTTTTAACTTCGTTTTTCAGTCCTGGAAGAACCGAGGCAAATAAATCCAAAGTAAAAGTTATGTTTTTTACCTCAATTCAAAACTGAGGTAGAAAAAACCTTTTATCTAGGCTTCCAATCGATGTCGGTAGGGTCCGGCGCCGATCAATGGTAATTGGTCAAACAAGGTAGATCATATCTGCAACATCACAAAATTTGAAATCAGTTTCCACATGAAAGCAACGTCGGCTAGACATGAAGGCATGTGATGTGTTAATAAAAGGTGCGATGATGAGACATCAAATGCATGTATTTTTTGAAGCATTTAACATCTCTTTAGTTATCTTTTTGTTGGAAGATTGCTAGATTTAGGTAGGTTTACAGCATAAGGGTTTTAGATAACCATTTTCAGTTTTCGTATCTAAATCCTTCATTTTGTAACCTAATTTTAGTCTAATGGATTATTGGTCCTTGCGAGCATCTAGATTCCTTTTTGTGAGCTTAATTTGTAGATTTCTCGTAAGAACTTTGGAGTATTTTAGTAAAATCCATTCGCAAGGATGGTAGAATATTGAAGGCTACTAGTCAAAATGTGGTAGAAGATAAAAGGATCGAAGAAGGAAGACAAAGAAGCAGATGAATTGTGATCCAAAAGTTTAAACCTAGTTCTAGGAATGATCCGAGAAGAATCAGTCTCTGAGGGTAGTACCATTGGATTTTTCTTCTCAAGTACTATAAAATCGACTGCAAGAACTCCCAAAATAGACCATTGGTTCACCCGTAGGGATGGAAACAAGAAGAGGGTAGCATCTCCATTGTGGGCCACAGCAGTGTCCTGCGGCCCGCATCCCAGTCAACATATTCAAGGGCGAGTCAAAGGTTATTTAAGCCAGTTTCAACCCTTTCTTCTACACTAATTTTCTTACCCAAAATTTCTCCTCTCCAAAACCCTAGATCTCATTTATTGCTTCATCTTTTCTCCAATGTTTTCCATGGATTTTTGTAGATTTGTTTTGGGTTTTCATTATCTAGCCTAGATTTCATCTTGGGAGCAATTGGTAAGCATTTCTAGCCTTATATTGTGAGACTTGGTTTTATCCTATTTTGTGCTCTGATTATTAACTATGTTTTATGCTGTGTTGTGTGATTAATGCATGATTTAGACTAGGATAATCAACTACTTTAAGATTATGAATTGATTATTTGCTAGGTTTTTGGTCAAACCCGGGAGACTTTGTCTTTTTATCGATATGATTATTGTTGGTTAATGTTAGGTTATGATTGGGTGTGGCAACTAATTATCATTATTGAGTGATAAAATTTCTTAGATTTTGAGATTAATTTGAATGGGTTTGCCTAATTATCAAAGTAGTACCCTAATGACACCTAGCATGAAGGGCGATCCTCGTATTTGTCATTTGGGAACATAATTGTGCTATCCCGATGTTTCTCGCTTGTAGGACATTGTGGTAGTTGTGTTGGGTCTCCATATTTATTACGATTCTTGGGGAAGTCTATGACGCCGATCGTCTAGAATGACTCGAGGGTAAGGGTTATTATGTGGCGCCAACCGTCCACTATAACTAAAACCAAGGAGAGGTGAGAAATGTCTTCACTCGAAAGGTCTCCACAACACGTGGTTAATGCATAAAAATAGGATGATTAGTCGATGATCAAAGGATAACTAGAAATGTAAACCAATTGCACCCACGACTCGTTATCATCTTAATTACATCTTTCATACTATTGTGTTCGTGGTTATATTGTTTTCTCTAATATTTGGTTAATTTATCTCTTTAAAGTAGTCATAGGGTTTTCTAAAATCAAAACCCCCCAACTTGGTACCACACACGTAGAGTGACTTCTTAGTGTGCTTTTTAACTATGTTTAACAGTCGATAAAACCCCCATTTTCCTCGTGGATGACCCCGACTTGCTACTATATACTTTCTAATAGTTAGTCGCAATTAGGGCTATAAATACTAACTTCAAGATGCACGAAGACGACCTCCCAAATTTTAGCACCGCTGCCGATGAAAAGGCGTATTGTTGAGTGTTAGTGTAGTTCTTTATGTTTCGTGTTTCTCTTTTTGTGTTCTTATTTGTCCATAGCTCTTGCTTATTTTTAATTTGTTTTTTTTGGAAGGAAGTATTACCTTTGTTCTTGGTTTATTGTACGTGCTTATTCTAAGAACCAACAAACTTTGCACTACGACCCCAAATTCTTTGTGCTTCTTTGTTTTTATTTTCTTTTGTTCGAAGTATGTATTGTTTGAGTTCTTGGTGTACTTCTACCGAGAATTATTGCACTACTATTCCAAAAAAAATATTTTTTAAAAATAGAATATCTCACCTTGAGGGAACTCATGAGGAGAAGAGAGGCTCAACAAGCAAGTTTTTGCAGGATTTGTCATTCCAACCATCCTACTGAGTCTTGCTATTGGTTGAGAGAGAAACACTGGGAGCAGAATAGAACCTTTGTTTTCGAAACCAATGGTATCATGAGGAACGCTATGAAGAGGTTGGAGTTGTTAGTTTCCAAGGTAAAGGATTTCAAGAATGGTATCCATACTATGACTCTTATAATATGGAGTGAAGTGGTAATTCGGATTCATTGTATGAGAATGCACTGGAAAACCAACACTATGAGGAATATGATTGGAATTCATCATCTTATGCCACACCACAACAACCCTACCCAAGGGATAATGGGTCATCTAACCCTCAATAAGGAAAGCCAAGGTCGGAGTATGATGAGCTCTTGCATGCTATAAAAAATATAGCCACTAACTTGGAAGATCGAACCATATCTAGAATCACGAACATGGAGGACCGCTCTTCTGCGAGATTCAAAAGTTTGGAAATCCAAATTAGTCAAATAGCATCTTCTGTAGCCCTATTGAAGGCTAGAGA
>JAULKK010000003.1:207294-218253 GCA_032355705.1 Rubia peregrina | reverse complement strand
AATACACTTCACAATCCAACCCATTTTCAATCCAACTATTTAAAATACACTTCACATTTCAATTTTAAATTTTCAAAGGATTAAAAATAATACACTTCACAATCCAACCCATTTTCAATCCAACTATTTAAAATACACTTCACATTTCAATTTTAAATTTTCAAAGGATTAAAAATAATACACTTCACAATCCAACCCATTTTCAATCCAACTATTTAAAATACACTTCACATTTCAATTTTAAATTTTCAAAGGATTAAAAATAATACACTTCACAATCCAACCCATTTTCAATCCAACTATTTAAAATACACTTCACATTTCAATTTTAAATTTTCAAACCAACAAAAATAATACAATTTTCAATCCAACTATTTAAAATACACTTCACATTTCAATTTTAAATTTTCAAACCAACAAAAATACACTTCACAATCCAACCAATTTCCAATCCAACTATTTAAAATACACTTCACATTTCAATTTTCAATTTCCAAACCAACAAAAATAATACACTTCACAATCCAACCAATTTTCATTCCAACTATTTAAAATAAAAGTTACACAAATTTTCCTTCACATTTCATCTTTGTCAAGCAAATTCAGTACCCAAATTCAAATACAAAATCTAGGCCACAAGGGGGGGAGACCGTGACAATCACGCGCAGGCGCACCGGCCGCTCGTGGGGAAGACGCTCGGCGCGTGAGGCGGCGCGTGGGAGAAGACGCACGGCGCGTGGGGCGGATTCCGGCGGGCACAACACCGAGCAAACCTGCAGGAACACATCAGCCACCTCCTTCAACCAAAAACTAAACCAAAGCATCAATAAAAACAGCCGGATCTTCAATTTCACAAACCTTGACTACGTCGACATTACCGCACCACTACTTCACCGGAAAATGGCGACCGAGCTGGAGCAAGGCTGGAGCAGGCTGGAGCAAGGCTAGATCGGGAAGGAAACAGGCTAAGGGGGGAAGAAGAAAACGAGAGAAAAAATCGGGGAAGAAAGGAGAAAAACGGAGAAAAGTGAGGTGAAAAATTATGCTGAGAAAGAAGGAGAAATGCTCGGTCAACTCAGTAAGAATTTGGTGCGCATTATGGTAATGCGCACCATGCATTATTTACGTAAAAAAGAAAAGAAAAACCTAGAGTGCGCATTTCGGAAATGCGCACTCCCCTTCTGCATCCAAAAATTTTACTGTAGCGCCAGATATGTCTTTTTCTCGACCTTCCCATCTTCATAGTCATCATTTTCCTTTTCTTGTAGGCACGGTTTTTGGCTGCAACCTTCAACTTTCGCTTTGCACTTCGCATGGGATTTACCACAGCCATAACCTTTTCTTCCCGTTTCCTCTTCTCCCTCCTTGCTTTCAGGCTTTTCCGTATCTCGCTGTAAACTTGCACGAAGTTGTGTGTCCCCATGTTATCTCGAACACTGTTGGAAACCTCTTGTGCTAATTCCTTTAGGTCATCTGCAATGTCAAAAGTCAAAATATGTAAAATCAGATATCGCACTGTTTCAGTTACACCAACATAGACACATATCATCTGGTTTACAGCAATTAAGCAGGCATGGAGTTAGCGCAATTGACAAGAAAGATGCATTCTTTGACAGAAAATGCCATCTTTTGTTCATAGTAAACATATCATAGTATAACCATATTGAAAGTTTGAACACCAGCAGGCATAATTAGCGCTGAATATAACATGTCTACACAAAGTTTATTAAAAAGATATCTAGGTCATCTGCAGTATGCTTTGGTTTTCAATGTCGTAAGGAAACATGTGAATAATGCAATGGTATCAGACTTTACCTGAAACAACTCTTCCCGCATATCCTTCACAGACTTTGTACAAAGGTAGCAGCATCTGACATGCGTAATCCTGTCTATTAGCTTCAACAATTGGCGTAGTACTTGAGGGTTGTCCGAGAAGCCTTGGAGAAATTGCCTTGAAACAATTAAAGACAACTTTTGTCTGTGCAGAGACCAATCATGAATTAGGCAAGAATACATACAAGTCTAGCATTAGGAACGAAAAAACATGGTAATATGGGGGTGAATGTGAAGCTAACGAGAGAAAAGGGATTTCTAACACTGAAAGAGTCGCTTCTAAAATGCTGGTATTATGCTCGTGCAGTCTTCCAACATCACTAAAATAATGCACCTGTTCTGTCTCCACTTGGAGGGATATTCTCCCCATCCTCTTGAGTAGATAGGAAACAAGAAAACATTCACTGTACTTATTGTTCTCTTCACCATGTGGCTCGCTGATATCAGAGGTAAGATATGCAAGAGTGCCTTTCCCCTTACTAGGATCTAGCACATGGAAAGCCCTGACAACACAACTTTGCTCAGCCTTTTCAAGGCTAGACCAGAACTTTGGAAATTCCACATTTCCACTCTGCTGTAGAAGGGAATGCAGATTACACATTGCAAAAACAATGCTGTGAATCAGGGTTCTTGCAGCATCATTGGTCAGCTGTGTTCTTAGTTGGCAGCAGAGTGAAGCAGAAATGAAGAAAAGTCTACTTGGTCTCATGAGCATGAATGTTTCTCTGTCAGCTTCAGTTAATTTTGTGAAGCAAAATGCAACTAGACGATTTGATATGTTGCGCAACCACAAGTGTGGGTGCAGGAGCAACTCACAGATCATTCTCCATATATCCTGGAAGATATCACAAAAGCAATGATGACTCTCAGTGACTCGGAGGTGGAAATTAAGATAAAAGCAGATTGAAGCAGATTGAAGCAAGTAATGCAACCTTGTATCTTTGAAGTACTAAGACTGAGTCCAACCAGATTAAATGTTTAAGGAGGGTCAGGGGTGCAAAGAACTACAAAAGATTGACATCAAACACGACTACTTCCCGTTCCAACCACAATGAACAGTGCCACAAACATCAAATACTCTAATTTAGTTCTCCTTGGTAATGATTTGACATTAATGAACAGTTCAAACAGCTAGCATTAACCAGCAGAAAAATCATTATTTATTGCCTGACTACTAAAGAAGCAGTAGAAAATCATTACTCCCTCTGTCCCCCTGTTTGTGTCCTACCTGCCTTATTTGGTGTCCCTTTATTAATGCCTTTCATTTTTAGTAAAAAGTTTAAATGTGAAAAAAAAATGAAATATTTTTTGTTCGCAAACAATTACTATTTCAATGACTTCTAAAAAATGACTTTTTTTTGTGGTAAGACAGTTATAGATGGACGGAGGGAGTATACTAAATTCACATCAGTGTACACTCTTATCCTGATCAGCAGAAACATATCAAAAACTTATGGACATGTGCATCAATGCTACAATTGGAAGGTGAAAATGAAAGGGTTCTTCATGTGCAAAACTAAGGAGAGTAACGTAGAATAAGTGACCACCTCAAGATCCTTCTCTAAGGATAACTTTGGAAATGTGTTCAGTATCTTCTCCAATAATACCAGTGAATAATAAGCCTCCCTCCAAAAGGGAATGGCTGAATCATCACCGCCATCTATTTGTTTGTTCAGACTTGACTTCAAAATTCTCCATATTACTGGAAACACATCATTGACGTATATATAAAACCCTTGATTGATAACTTCCACCAGTAGCCCAAGTACCTGCACAATGTAAAGCAACTAAGAGATCAAAAAGAGATGTAATGAGGCATGTTGCTCAGTACCTTCGGAAAAGAAACTATGATCTATCATATCATGCAGAAAAGAGTTGAAAAGGATCCTACTTGCCATGTTTATAACTTTCATACAGTACTTAATCATGATCATACTAATTGTAACATAGCATGCGAATAAGTTAGTTACCCTTGGCTATCAAACCAGATATTAGCTAGAAATGCACAGCCACTCCTAGTATTGATTTCAAGACTAAAGCTCTCATTCCCTCCATCAACCAACTAGTTGCTTTTAGTGCTGGGTTCCCCTAAGGCAGCTAAAAAGCAGGAACATCTATCTCCACCTCCATAAACTCCTACCTCAACTATTACGGAACTGGTAAGTTTCTACTTATATTACTTGGAAAGTAATGCGTTTAGAGTTCCAGGAAAATGGTCTTACGTGGCTGTGAAAGATTGAAATATAGATGCTCGATGTTCATATGGACAGTATTTAGACTGTGCTCGACACAATAGTAGGGTCTTATACCGAAAGAAAGCAGTTACTAGAAGAACAGTTAGTTCTTAATAAACATACCACAAGCAATCCATGAGCAAAGCCCTACAACATCCCAGTATTACATATCTTCTCAACTAACACAGCTCTACTTCTTTTCAAATACAGGACTTAAACTTTGCTGAGCAGTTCAACCATAAGTAGAACTGGACAAAAATTACGATACAAGGTATGCAAATTAGATTATTATATAATATAGAAAGTTTGTCAGGAAGGGAAATATATCTTCCAAAAAAGGTTTTTCATATTTGGCATCTGGAAGGCAGTAGGACTGAAGCAAGAAGGATTAGTTCTGCCTTAAATCTCTTTCTGAGCACAATCAGTATGTTTCTATGCTTCAGAGCCATTCAATAATATCACTGAGGACTTAGCTCAATTAATCAGGGTTTTAAATCTTCCAAACTGCCGTCTCTAACTATTGTTCAAACTATGAGGGTTCTTTATTACTAATAGAATGATAAGAAAACTTTACCTGTGCTGCAGCACTCCATAAATGCTGTTTATCCCCCACATACCAAGAAAGACTGTATTCGAGAATAGAATTTAGTGACTGAGAGCTCACACGTGCAACTAGAAGTTTTATAGCAGCTCCCGTCATGGATCGAACCTTATGGTCATGATCATTAGCCAGGGAAACCACGAGATGCACAAATATTGTTTGTGACTTTCCATCAAGAACAGTTGAAGGAAACTTCACAATAATAGTGTGGATCATTTCAAGGACTGATTCTCTTCCAGTCGAATGTTCGAATCTGTGTAGATATTAAACACAATCATCAGATTAGAAACGAAGGAAGAGGTAAAATTCATTACAATGACATAAATATTAGTAGTAGTTCTCCAAACTTGCCTGAGATTTGCAAGGAAGAAATCAAGATACTGTTGCAACAGTTTATCAGATAGATGATAATCCAATAAAAACTGCAGTAAAATCTGACTGCATTTTTTACGAATAGGCTCCACTTGACAGATTACCATTAGCTGTGAAACCTGCTTGACAACTGTATATATCTCAGGAACTACTAATTTTCTATCCACTATGGCCTTCAGAAGTGAAAGGCACACGAAAGATGGATTTCTTTCAATGTCGATGAAGAGCGGAAATTGGATTAACATTTGTAACTGGTCTGACGAGAGAGTAACACCAGTACTCCTTAGCAGCACAATGAGCAACCTCAAGCACGACTCCATCAAAGGACTGCCAGCATTAGGTGAACCTTGAGCGATAAACAGCAAAGAAATCTTTATCTTATCAGCATGGATTCCAAGGGCTGGCAGAGGTAGTCTCACCAGCGGCGAGAGGCACTTCAGGGATGAAGATACAATGTTCTCATACTTGGAACTCAAACAATCACTTAACAAGCTAATAAAAGGATCCAGCATTGAGAATTGCTTCTCATCTCTTCTATTTAATTTCATGCCTTTAATTTGGTTTTGAAGCAACCTAAGAGCAAAAACAGTAATAAGGTGCGAATGTCTTGCCTCAACGTTAATCAACCGATCTGAAACGACCATTTGGCTATCCTGGGCATCCTTAGAGATCAGTATCTTTTTGAGATCATGATTCGCATCGTCAATGCTTTCCTTGATGAGGCGATGTACAAATATAAATAGCTCAGTCTGATCTACAGAAGAATTATTATCAATACCAGAAGCTATATGGTTCAGTATATTCTCCATTTTCAACTTCAGCTTTGGGGTCAGTGGCTTCTGTAAATGGGCTGTAACAACAGAAAGAAGTTTCACAGCGTGTGTTCTAAATGTAATATTCTGTGCAATCAATTGGAGTGTTTCAAAAGACTTTTGCTTTCTAGTCTCTTTCATTTTTGAGGCAAGCTTCTCCACCTCTTTCTGCTCAGAAACATCACCAAGTATGTCATTCTCTATTATGGAAAGAAGATCTTGCAGACAATGATCAAACTTGCCGCTCATGGGGTTTGCAATGAACTTCGAAAGCAAAAAATGAAGGGTATAACCAAGAACATGCATTTCGAATCCCCTTTTCAGAGTGCCTCTCAAGATTTTGACCATAAACTGCAGGTATTCCAGTCCTAGCTCCTTTAGACATGCAGCCAAAGCAGCTCTTGCCTCATCTCGAACACTATCTAATCTATTTGTAAGGAAGTTGGAGATCCGGTGTAAAATGCTAGAAAGCTGCATCTCCATTATTTCACGAGGAAGCCATTTTAGTACCTTGAGGGCAACTAGACTGACTGTTACATTCACGTTCTCAGAATCAGATGTCAACAACTTTTGTATCTTGGGAAGCATTGTCTTCTGTAAATAGGCCTGGATATCAACAAATGCAACTAAGACTCTGCTTTTTCTCAACTCCGAAGTAGATGGCATCGTTATAGAAGTTTCAGCAACCTCAAACTCTTCTGCAGTAGCACAAGTCCTTTTATTCATACAAGTTTCTGAGAAATGAAACTGATCCAGAATAGAGCTAATCAATCGTAGTAAGATCTTCCGCTTCTCTCGTTTTGCAGTTAGCCCTCGAAAACAAGAATCTAAAAGCTCTTTGTATTCATTCCAACTCATACGGGCAGAAATACACGCTATGGCCTCGAAGCACGCACTTCTGACATTTTCACCCTTCCCTTCTTGTATCCCAAACAATAGATTAAAGAAAAGGGGGCGAAACACTTTTGTAGTAATATCCTGGAAGGTTCCAGCTAGAGAGGTTAACTGTGCTGCAGATGTAGGAAAGAAGTAAGGATGAGCATGATGAAAGTAATTAAGTACCTTAGAAAGAGTTTGTGAAGTATTCGCCAGTGTAAATTGAGATAAAGCCTTTGCCCTTCGGTGTTTCTGCACATTAAACAGAAATACACTTCAGACATAAAAAGGCACCAGCAAAATATTAAGACAAATCAAAATCAAACTACACAGGCCGTCTGGTCAAATGAGCTTTCAGCCCCTGAATTTGAGATTCTAAATTTCACCTTCAACCATTTAACTAAAACCAACTAGATGTTTTTAACATAAAAGCATTTACACTTGCTGAACCTCCTAAACATCTCCTTTGACCCCTGTTTCAAGATTCCTTAGAAAGATCAAGTAACAAAATACAAAGGGACTTTAAATTATAACAGAAGTTAGGAACTTTTGAGACATCTGAATGTAGACATCTATTTCATGCATATGTGAGTTCACCCAATTATAAAACAATACAACAATACTTGATAATGATAACAAACATCTGGGGGGGGGCGGGTGGAATCAAGAATCATATGAGAGAACAGAATAAGGAATTAAACTATTAAGCAAGATAACAAAATGTACCCTGTTCATATGGGAACAACAATCACACAAACAATGAAGACTTCCTAGTTCCTACTAAATTTTAACATCAACTTAAGCCTATACATTCCACAGTAGATCAGCGTTAATACTGAGATTTACCTGCAGGTGAATAATATTACTGAAAAAATCTTGTTCTGTATCTCGACTGCACAAAATTCCACAAGACCCAAGATCTGCAACTCTTGGAAGCTTCGAGACCATTTCTCGAAGTAAATCAATCCAAATCTGAAAAAGTGCATTCATTATCAAGCAATACTGACTTGGTGATAAATTAGAAAGATAGACCATGTAGACTGCACCCAAAAGGAGATTATTTGAGTACAAGGTTTCAAGCATGAATACCTTTTGGACAGAAGTTTCACTCTCCATAGCCTTTCCCATACGTTTCAAAAGATCATTTCTTATGTAGTTCCGTACAAGAGCTTCAGTCCACCCATGATCAGATTTACTCTTTCCCTCTAGAATTTCTGCAGCGAAGTCAATAAAGCAAAGCAACAATCTGTATGCACTCTGTCTCAAAATCAACTCAGGAGAGGACATATCATACACAGTATGACATAAAATTATCATTGCTTGCTCCCTCGGTACAGCATAGAAAAATTCTCGGTTGATTTTCTCGTATGCAGCAATAATAGAATCATAATCAAGAGATTCTATCTCATTCACAGATGTTTTATTCAGTTCATCGAGCAGTTTTTCCTACAGACAGGAAACTAAGGTTATTATAACAGGCCTATAGACCTAAAGAAAAGAGAACTTTGAAGGTTACAACTATTACCACGACTTCAACAGAAGAATCAATTTTCGCAACAGCAGTGAGGACATTACAAATGGACTTCCTGACTTCCCGATCAGCAAAAGAAAGCAGGGGATAAACTGCACTCAGAATTCTGGGACTATTTTCACTCCCAACTACTTCAATCACAGGTCGAATCATCTGTAAAACCTCCACATATGAATCTGAAAGGAGGAAATGTGGAGATAAGGAAAATAGTTTAAGAAGAGCAAATCAAGAGCAAATCAAAAGCAAATGCATCATATCTGAGCATTTCTGAAAGGATGAAATGTGGAGATAAGGAAAATAGTTAAGAAGAGCAAATCAAAAGCAAATGCATCATATCCGAGCATTTCAATGAAAAATAATAACCAGAGTTCCAGGATCTGTTAGCCAGAAGAGGAAGCAAAATATCAATAAACATCTTCGCTTGTAGAGGTTCTTTTATGTAGCCAGGTAACAATTTGAATACCCTAAACTCATTCTCTGCGAGTTCCCTGTTCAGTTCACAGAAACAAACATTCAAGATAGTTAATTTAACAAACTGTGCTTCCAGAAAACATAATATTTATACATGTAATACACAAGTAAGCATTCAAAAGTAAGACAGCATCAGTTAATCATCAAGGTTGCACAATCAAGGTTACACCTTTATTAGGTATGCAGATCATCTAATATCATTACCTGAGTGTCAAGTTAATTAGTAAAAAATTTATTAACTCAACTTCTTATTCATAATTTTAAGAAGGAAACATATATCCTGGCATTTAAAAAATTTCCATCTATGTAGGATCAGCTATATGGATCATATATCACCACTGTATTTGGTCGAGACACATACCTTCATTTATATTTAAATGTAGCATATCACCCTCAAAAGCCTTTCCAAGTTGTTTTAGGTCTTCCACTTCCCCATTCAATTTGCTTTAATGATTATCTTTGTTCTAAACATTTTACCAAGGCCTCTAATGGTCTATATATATGTCCGAACCATCATAAACGTATCTCTCTCTTCTTTTTAAATCCAAAGCCCCCACCCCACTTCGTTTCTAATAGATTCATGACGTTTTTTGTTTAACCTAGAATATCCACACATCCACCTCAACAATCTCATTATTGCACTCATTTTTCATTCATGACATGTTTATAGTTTGTAGCCCAACACACTGAGTCGTAAAACATCTCCGGCCTTACAACCATTTCCCTTCAATTTTAGCGGTACATTCACAAAATATAGCAGATGCTCTTCTCTGTTTGTTCCATCCAGCTTAACTCCTTCGTGTGACATCTTAATAAGTTTCTCTATTATTATAAACCCTGAATATTTAAACTTTCAGATTACTTTGTATCATGTTTTCCAGTTAGTAATTGTGTACTAAAGTGTCCTGTTCTATAAGTGGCGTTGCATGTATGCCGGTTCTATTCTACTAATTGTAAAACACTGACCACAATGTTTTCCTCCAATTTTCTAGTTTGACACTCATATCTTTTCATGTTGCATCAATGAAAATGATATCATTCACAAGGCATATATGGATAAGTAATCTCATCCGTCACTAAAGCAAAAATATGTGGACCCAAAACTAGATCCTTGGTGCAAACATATTTCATATATATGGTTTGGAAAGTCACCTGATAATCCAAGCAGTTTACACATGTTATGTATTAATACTCTCTTCTATAACTTCAATACAGCCTATACTCTCTTCTATAACATCTATATAGCCTATATCTTCCATTCTCTCTTCTAATACTTACCACACTATGGCATTGTTTACCAAGTCATACACTTTTTCAAGTTCACTAAATACAACTTGTAAATCTTGTTTTCTCTCTTTTTAGAGTGCACAAACAGTTTTTTGTAAGTGCATATCTTCAAGACACAAATCCAAAACGATTATCTTTTATGCTTCCCATGTCCTACTATTTTCTTCTTACTTTCTTCTTTGGTCCGTCCTGCGGTTTTCTTCTTACTTGCTTTATTTGTATTTTGGAAAAATTCCATTCATTTTCATCCACTCATTCAAATTACTCTCTTTTTATCATTTATCTTTACTCTCTCCACTAATTTCCTTCCACACATTCACTCTCACCTTAATACTTGTGCCCAGTAGTGCTAAGAAGGAAATAGTGAGACTGAGACAGCAGTAAATGCAGTTTAGCTAATTTTCGACAACCATTAATCACTTCAGTAAGAAAAGACAGCAATAGTTACACTTCTTAAGGATTAGTCAATAGCAGCCAATAGCCATAATCTGAATATTAACGTCTCAAAACCATAGTTGACTGTGATACAGTCCGCACACCCAAAACATAATTCTAGGATACCCAGACCCCATAGTGCTTTGTATTGCAAAGTCACTACGAAAGCAAGGGGAAAATCATCTACACTACTGTCCTTACTGAGGATAACAATCAACTAGCCAGAAAAGACGTGATCCTTGGACCATTCACGTGACTATATAATGCATAAAGCATACTACATAAACAGGTCAGAGAAGATCCAGAATACTATATCAAGTTAACAATAAATCAGTTAAAGCACAAAATAATTTATCAGAATCTGGGTTTTAAAAAGCACAAAGTGCAGTGAAGCGCTAACGGTAAAAATTACCGAAGCGCGAAGCACAGAGCGCAAGCGCTCGCTTTTTGGAAAACAGCGCATGCCAAACATAAACTAGGATTATTTCATTAAAGACACATGGAACT
>JAULKK010000003.1:185835-207194 GCA_032355705.1 Rubia peregrina | reverse complement strand
ATTTTTTAGTCTTTTAATAAAGTTGTTCATTTACATAATATTTTATTTTTTCTGAATGTCTGCAAAAATCGTCTTACTGTCTCTCAAATTACTAAAGACAATGATTCTTATATTTTTTTTCTTTTTCAAATCATTGTTATGTGAAGGATCAGCAAGGTCGGACACTTCTAACCGGAACCGTTGAAAATGGTCTTTACCACATCATCCCACCAAGTCAGCCATCTAAAGCTCTTTCTTTTGCTCTCCTTGGCGCGCAAGCTGGTCTCTAAACATGGCATGAGCGTTTTGGTCATCCCTATGAGTTGTCACTTCGTCGTCTTATTTCTCATTTTAAACTTCATGAGTCTTTAAATAATTTGTAAAAGATTTGTGAGCCATGTTAGCTCGGAAAGAGCCATAGATTACCTATTTCTCATGTCCATGAGTCTAGTAAGGCTTGTTTTGATCTTGTTTATTCCAATGTCTTCATTTAATGGAAATCGTTATTTTTTATATATTTTTGTCGATGATTGCACTAAATTTGTTTGGATCTACTTTCTTGCACAAAAATCTCAAGTTCTTCATCAATTTCAACTTTTTTTTTTCAAAAAATAGTTGAAACTCAGTTAGGCTCTAAAATTAAATATTTCAATCAGACTGGGAGGGGGTTAATTTCGTTCTATATTGTCATATCTTCATAGTCAAGGTATCAATCATCTAGTCTCTTATCCTCAAACCCAGTCTCAAAATGGTGCTGAAGAACGTCATCTTCGTACGATTGTTGAAAATGGCCTCTCTCTCTCATGTTGCATGTGTACCTTCTGGTTACATTCTGAGTGCACAGATTTCATACATTCGTCTATCTCCATAATCCCATACTATCTCCTATCCTCAATCATAAATCTCCATATGAGTTGTCTTTCCATGAAATTCCTAAATATGAATTTTTTAAAGACTTTTGGTTATCTGTGATATCCCTTTCTCCATCCAAATCGATCAAATAAGCTTGAATATCATTCTTCTCCGTGTGTTTTTATTGGTAATAGCTCTCATCATAGTGGTTATCTCTGCTTAGATGTTCCAACTAATTGCGTCTAGTCATGTTGTTTTTTACGAAACTACATTCCCTTATCTTGATCTTGTCACTCCTATTACATATAATATAACTTTAAATTCTACGAATATCCCACTCTCCTTACTAAAACTCGTTGCCACCGGTCCTGCGTTAAACCCCATTCTGTTTCCTCGGTCTCTCCAGTCCACTCCCGTCCATCCTGCTGATCTGTCATCTGTCCATGCAGCGATGCCTCCCAATGCTAGTCGGCAGCTGCCTTTTGCATATCCCATTGGATACAGTCGGACAGCGGTTTCTGTTCCTCCTCTCAGTCCCCAGACACAGTCTTCCCGTGTCTGCTCTTCCATCCAACTATCCCTCTATTTTCAACCTATTGAATTTTTTTAGCACGCTATGGTCACCTTCTCCAAAACCAACAATCTTAAACCTAAAGCTTTAACATCTACTCATCATCCTCTTCTTTCTTCTCAAAATCAATTTTCAGAACCTAAAAATTTTTCTCAGGATTTTAAGTTACCTGAATGGCAAAATGCTATTAAAGTTGAGTAAGATGCCTTTTGTGCAATAGGATATAGACACTTGTTCCACCTCCCTGCAATGCTAACATTGCAGGTTGTAAGTGGGTGTAGAGGATAAAGAGTAAAACATATGGTTCCATTGACCGTTACAAAGTTCGTCTTGTGGCTAAATGGTTTAATCAGGATGAAGGTGTTAACTATGTTGACACATTTAGTCCCGTGGTCAAGCCTACTACCATACGACTTGTTCTGTGTATTGCACTAACTCTTGATTGACCACTACACTAGGTTGATATTAATAATGCATTTTTAATGACGATCTATCTTAGACAATTTGCATGGCGCAACCTCTCGGCTTTGTTATTGGTTTTGGCCATCACATGTATGTCTTCTTTGGAAAGCACTTTATGGTCTTAAGTAAACACCTCGGGCATGGTTCACCTAGCTTCGAATTTTTCTTCAGGCTCATGGTTTTGCTCCTTGTAAGCCTAATACTACACTCTTCATATGGGGAAACGACAAGCAAGTTCTCTATATCCTATTTTATGTTGATGATCTGATGGTCACTAGCTTCTCTTCTGCTCTTATCGTTGAGTTTATTGGAAAATTGAATGATGTTTATTGCATCTCTGGTTGAGCCTGCATCGCACCTTACACAAGTTGGGAATTCTTTGCGTGATCTTTATTTGTATCTCAACATCGTTGAAGCTTTACAATATGCCACAATTACTCATCCTGAAATCTCTTTTGCGGTTAATCGTGTCTGTCATTTTATGCATAATCCGACTGAGCTGCATTGGTCTGTTGTTAAGGGTATTTTATGTTATTTGAAGGGGTCTCTGGATTATGGTTTTAATCTTCAGCCTTGTACAGATAATCGTATTGTTGTTTTTTCTGATGCTGGTTGGGCGTCCGATGGTGATGAATGTCATTTTCAGCATGGTTTTGATAATTATTATGGGGGAAAGATTATCAGTTAGTTATAAATAATCAACATGTGGTTGTGAAGTCCAGCTCCAAGGCTGAGTATCGTGTCATCGCTGGATTCAACAGTTATTGGTCGAGCTTCAGGCACCTTTGTCACCTCTTCCGATTCTTCTTTGTGATAATCTTAGTGAAACCTTTATGTACACTATTATCTATCGTAGGACGACGTTGATGATGTGTACACTATTATCCTTGATCATGGGAGTCGTTGGAAGGCATTAGAAGGTATCAATCCCAATAGATACTCTCTCATAATCTTGAAATTGAATTTCACGGAGGTGTTCATGGGTGATCCAGAAGCATGTAGTATTTGGATATGAATCTCAGTTGTGGTTTCCCGAGAGCTAATAACTTGTTGCTGCAATTAGAATAAGATGTTACAAATATGTTCAGTTCCTGCTGGGGAGAAATAAGATTGGAGGTATTTTGTGAGGTCGTAAACCCCCCCAGATGTTGGTCTTGGGGCTAAGAGCAGCAAGAAAGCATGGAAGTCTAAAGATGGGGGAAAAAGTGAACATGTTAGAGAATAGACAAGTAAAGAAAGTCGGTAAAGCCATAAATGATCCATGGTTGGAAGATAGTTCCGATGAAGAATCTTATGTTTAGGAATATGAAGATGTAAGGCTCTCAAAAAGAAGACCGTAAGTGGTGTCATTGGTACACCGAGGCATTTTTCAAGATTGAGTAAGATGAAGATGCTGATAGTGATAAGGGGCGGGATGTCGAAGAATTCTCCAACAATGACATAGAGAAAAATACCTTGAGTAAGTGTATCATAGGGAGAAGTTTGAGATCGGCAAGGGTGATAACATTGATGGAAGAGATGCTCTTTCAGACTCAAAATGACTTGAAGGAGACATTGATTGAATTCTCCGTACAAGAGGCCTTTCTATTTAAGCATGTGAAGAGCGAGAAAAATAGAGTCATTATTTGGTGTACGGACAAAAATTGTTAATGGAGTCTCCATAGCTCAAAAATTCCCGACGGTTAACCATTTTGCATTCGGAAGTTGTAGGGAACACATACATGTAGGCAAGAAGGTTGTGCGAGGCTGCCGAAGAGAAGCAACCCGAGTAGTCACGCGATGTTGCTGTACAATTTGAGACTTAACCAAAAAGTTCCATTTATGAAAAGGCTTTTCATCGGATTTGATGCAGTGAAGAAAGGATTTCTTGAAGGATATAGGCCATATTTGGGGTTTTATGGTTGTCACCTAAAGGGCCGGCATGGTGGGGTAGTGCAATTGGGTATGATCTGGATAGAGTCATTTTCCGCCTTACTGTTGCAAATGTTGAGGGGGGGAGTCGAAAGACAGGTGGACTTTTTTCTTCAATCAGATGAATCAATTATTAGGCATATTTACAGAAGAAAATTGTGGACCTTCGTGACTGATCGACAGAAGGTGACTTATCTAACGTTTTTTGTATTTGTATAAGCATGACTTGGAATTATGTTGTTTTTTATTGTTTAATATACTTGTAGTTGTGATTGTTGATAATTGCTAATTTTGCTAGTGGTTGATAAGTGCTGGTAGTTGTGTATTGTGCATGTTGTTGTATTTTAATTATATGTTGATATAATCCTACATGATTTACATATGTGCTGATATAACCCTATGTGATTAAACTATGTGCTGATATAATCCTACATCTTTTTAACTATTTGCTTATATAACCATACATGTTTTACCAATATGCTAATATAATTTACGTATGTGCTAAAATAACCCAACATTATATACTGACCGTCTATTCTGAAATGCGGGGTCTTGACCTTGGTTCTATAATGTGTGATGCGACATGATACGATGGGTGGGCACATCGGAGGTGTGATGCACCACAATCTCCAGGATGCGGAACGCATCGGAGCGCATCCGGCGCCTCTGCATTATTCTGATGCTTTCGCATCTGGGATAAATCCATTTCTGGGCTGCTTGAGTGGGTCAAAATAGAAAGCCCATTCTATTAGCCCAGTCCAAATAATAAATACAAACCCTACTTTTCTAAAATACACTCCCAGAGCTCGTCTTCTTCATCCGAACGATCGCCCTCTGCTATACGCTCCCAGACTGGCTCGTCTTCTTCATTCGAACGCACCGCCCTCTGCTATACGCTCCCAGATTGGTGCTTTTCCAACTCTCTAAATCCGGTTCAATTAATCTCCTTACTCTCTTGAAGGTATTTATTCTCTATTTTCCTTATTTTTTGCATTTATTTTAACGAATTTTATTGGTTAAGTCATGAAATCTTATGGGTTTTGCATGGGTACATTTTTTTAGTTGTAAATTGTGATGAAAATAGAGATGTCATCAGAGAATTGGAGTCAAGAATGGCTGGGAAGGGTATAACTGGCATAAGATGGAATGAAGATGATAGATTTGATGATTTAAAGTTGCCTTGCATATGCTATATACACATATATATTGAATATACAATAGGTAGCGCATTAAACCGTGATGCAACCGCATTATTAGCGCATCACGCATTATTCAAATGCAGGCCCTTAGCGCATTTTAGCGCATTACGCATTTTAAAACCAAGATGTCAGTTCCCCAAGGAATAAAACAGTACTTGATAATGATAACAAACTTCTCAAGACTTCATATGATAGAACCGGAAAGGAATTTAAAACTCCAATGACTGAGCAAGATAAGAAAATGTATCTTGTTCATATGGGAACAACAATCACACAAACAATGAAGACTTCTACTAAATTTCAACATCAACTTAAGTCTATACTTTCCACTATATATCAACGTTAATAATGAGGTTTACCTGCAGATGAATAATATTACTGAAAAAATCTTGTTCAGGATCATGACTGCACAAACTTTTACAAGACCCAAGATTTGCAACACGTGGAATCTTCACGACCATTTCTCGCAGTAAATCAATCCAAACCTGAAAAAGTGCATTCATTATCAACCAATACTGACCTGGTGACAAATTAGGAAAGAGTAATGATAAACACATTGAAAATTTATAGTGAAATCATATAGTGACTAGTGATGTATTAATGAAAAGACAAAGGCATCCATAGTTAATTACACCTTTCAAGGAATGTGGTTAGTGATTTGGGCTTTTCATTAATGCCACGTCATTCACTTTCAGTTTCACTATGAATTTTCATAGTCCCTATCATCACTCATTAGAAAATAGACCATGTAGACAGCACTCAAAAGGAAATGATTTTGAGTTCAAAATTTCAAGCATGAAAACCTTTTGGACAGATGTTTCACTCTCCATAGCCTTTCCCATACGTTTCAAAAGATCATTTCTTATGTAGTTCCTAATAAGAGCTTCAGTCCACCCATGATCAGATTTACTCTTTCCCTCTAGAATTTCTGCAGCGAACTCAATAAAGCAAAGCAATAATCTGTATGCGCTCTGTCTCAAAATCAACTCTGGAGAGGACATATCATACACAGTATGACATAAAATTATCATTGCCTGCTCACTCGGAACAGCATAGAAATATTCTCGGTTGATCTTCTTGTAAGCAGCAATAATAATATCATAATCACGAGAATCTATCTCATCCACAGATGTTGCATTCAGCTTACTGAGCAGTTCTGCCTACAGACAGGAAATCAAGGTTACTATAACAGGCCAATAGACCCTACAAAAAGAGAAGTTAAAGGTTACAATTACCACCACTAGAACAGAAGAATCAACGCCTGCAACAGCAATGAGGACATCACAAATGTACTTCCTGACTTCCAGATCAGCAAAAGAAAGCAAGGGATAAACTGCACTCAGAATTCTGGGACTATATTCACTCCCAACTAATTTAATCACGTGTAGAATCATCTGTAAAACCTCCACATATGAATCTGAAAGGAGGAAATGTGGAGAAGAAAAAAAGAGTTTAAGAAGAGCAGAATCAAAAGCAAATGTATCATATCCGAGCTTTTCAAGGAAAAATAATGTGTCACAAACCAGAGTTCCAGGATCTGTTAGCCAGAAGGGGAAGCAAAATATCAACAAACATCTTCGCCTCTAGAGGTTCTTTTATGTAGCGAGGTAACAATTTGAATACCCTAAACTCATTCTCTGCGAGTTCCCTGTTCAATTCACAGAAATAGACATCCAAAATAGTTAATTTAACAAACTGTACTTACAGTAAAAATAATTTCTATTCATGTAAAACACAAATGTAAGCATCTAAAAGTAAGACAGCATCAGTTAATCATCGAAGCTGTAAAATTAAGGGCCACGTAGAAAACTTTATCTTACCTGTTATTCTTTACTCTCTTACCCTTACTCCTACAGTAACTTTACAGACATGAATTCTTAGCCTTTGTGACACCTTTATTAAGTATGCAGTCATCTATTATCGTTACCTGAGTGTCGTGTTAATTAGTAGCTACCAGATTATGTCATAAAAGCTATAAATTGAACTTCTTATTGATAACTTTGAGGAAACCCATGTCCAGGATGCTTTCATTTAAGATTTTTCCATCTATGTAGGGTCAGATCAGCTATATGGATTATATATCGCCACTGTATCTGGTCGAGACACATAGCTTAATGTATATTTAAATATAGCATATCTCCCTTAAAGCCTTTCCAAGTCGTTTTAGGTCTTCCACTTCCCAAATCAATTTGCTTTAATGATTATGGACTACATATATGTCCAAACCATCATAAACGTATTTCTCTCATATTTACATCCAAAGGCGTGAATCCCCACCTCCAACACTTGGTTTCCAATAGTTTCATGACGTTTTATGTTTAACCTAGTATACCCACTCATCCACCTCAACAATCTCATCGTTGCGCTCTCATTTTTCACTCATGACATGTTTATAGTTTGTAGCCCAACACACTGAGTCGTAAAACATCTCCAACCTTATAACCATTTCCTTTCTATTTTAGCAGTACATCATAAGATATAACGGATGCACTTCTCCATTTGATCCATCCAGCTTAACTCCTATGTGTGACATCTTAAATCAGTTTCACTATTATTATAAACCCTAAACTTTCAGGTTACTTTAAATCATGTTTTCCAATTTTTACCTGTGTTCTAATGTGTGCTGTTCTATTTTAAAAGTGGCATTGCATGTATGCCGGTTTTGTTATAATAACAGTAAAATACTGAGACTCCAATGTTTTCCTCCAATTTTCTAGTTTCACACTTATACCTTCTCATGTTGTATCTACTAAAACTATATCATTCACGAATAGCATATATGGATTAGTAATCTCATTCGTTACTAAAGCAAAAATGTATGGACTCAAACTAGATCATTGATGCAAACATATACTCCCCCATCCCGGATAAAATGGCACAATTGCTTTTGATTCCCTCTTTTATGCAAGCTCGGCTTGGAATAAGTGTGAAAAAATAGGGATATGTTGTGAAGCAGTGCGCCCAGCCTGAAAGTTGGTGGAGTTAAAGAGGACATTGTGAAAATTTTACAACATATCCTTCGCCATTTTAAGTAGTTTTCAAATTGTGTGATTTTTGCTGGGACGGACGAAAAAGGAAATTGTGCCATTTTATCTGGGATGGAAGGAGTATGTGGTTTGGAAAGTAACCTGATAATCCTAGCAGTTTACACGTGTTATGTATCCATACTCTCTTCTAGAACTTCTATATAGGCTAAACCTACCATTCTCTTTTCTAATGCTTACCACACTATGTCATTGTTTACCAAGTCATACGCTTTTCCAAGGTCAATAAATACCACATGTAAATCTTGTTCTCTCTTTTTAGAGTGTACACAATCTTCTTATTAAATGCATATCTTCAAGACATAAATCCAAAATGATTATCTTTTATGCTTCCCATGTCCTACTATTTTCTTATTACTTTCCTCATTGGTTCGTCCCACTATTTTCTTCTTACTTGCTTTATTCCTATTTTGGAAATATTCCATTCATTTTCATCGACTCGTTTAAATTACTTTCTTTTTATCATTTCTTTTTACTCTCTCCACTAATTTCATTCCACAAATTCACTCTCACATTAATCCTTGTGCCCACTAGTGCTAAGAAGAAAATAGTGGGACGGAGCAGTAAATGCAGATTAGCTAATTCTTGACAGCCATTAATCACTTCAGCAAGTAAAGACAGCAATAGTTTACACTTCTCAAGAATTAGTCAATAGCAGGCAATAGCCATAATCTGAATATTAACGTATCAAAACCAGAGTTGTTGATTGTGATACAGACCACACATCTGAAACATGATTCTATGATACCCAGACCCCATCGTGCCTCGTATTGCAAAGTCACTAAGAAAGCAAGGCGAAAATCATCTACACTACAGTCTTTGCTGAGGAGAACAATTGACAAGCCAGAAAAGGCGTGATTCTTAGACCATTCACGTGACTAAATAATGCATAAAGCATGCTACACAGACAGGTCAGAGAAGATCCAGAATACTATATCAAGTTAACAATGAATCAGTTAAAGCACAAAATAATTCATCAGAATATGGTATAAGTGAGAAACTGTGAATAGAAAACACGACCATATGTGCATATCACAAGGGCAGCAAAATTGAAGCTCATTGAGTGATACTAAACACTAGCAATTTTCATACAAAACAGCAAACTCCACAAGTGAGTTGCAATAATTATGAAAGGTCCATTTTGCAGATAAAAGTGCCTAGTCCTCTGACAATCCAAAAACAATTCATGTCCTTGGAGGAGAGGAATGAAATGCAAGGAGAGCATATAAAATATGTTAAGAATTATACTAAAAGAGCTCTACAACTGTCAAAAGGAAGTGAAAGAAGTAAATGATACTACCTAGATACCACTATGATTGTCTGGTTTGTTTTCGTACATAATTTAAGAAAGTGAATAACAAAATAGAAAGCAATGTAAGTAGGGGTGGATTAGATAGAATATAGAATGAAAATGAATTTAATAAGAAGATTATAACAAAAATTTGTTAATTTTGAATAGTAAAAGGATGTCAAAATTGGAACAAAAACAGACTAAGACAGCCATATTGTCAGATAGTGCAAAAAGGGAAAACGGAAATTGTAGTAGGACATGGCGAACAGTAAATTTCTGACTAGGCCACCAATCAACTACTGAAATACATGAAAAACAAAATAGCTGGTAAATTGCAATACCTTTTTTTCCTGTTAAATAGACTCTGCAGACTTTCAATAAGCTCCTTCAGGTGGGGGAGCAAAACTTTCTTGACAGAATTTTCCTCTGTCCCTAACTCACGATCAAGATTAAGTAAGTTCTCCACAAACTTGAAAACGGCAGATATAATTGCATCAGATGCTGTCTTGATTTTAAGCATCGCAAAGATATCCGGAACAATATTTTCCTCCCTAGACAATATAGGGACAAACTTGAAGCTTCTACTCATAGCAAGGAAGCAAGAAAATAGTGCGCTTGGCTTCTCGCTTGTAGCTCCTTCTAGTCTAAAGTTTGCAATTAGAGGTTTCATTGCTTTACAGAAATGATCCCATAGATCGGAACCAAAATCATGATTCTCATATTTGCCAAGAGCTGAAGAAATAATTTTTAAGCACAGCGGTCTCAGTTCCTTGGCTTGTTTCTCAGTTTTGTTTGTCTGTAGACAAATCAAAAACATTGGTTAGAAAGACCTGAGAGATATAATCCATATTATCCCCATTACAGGATTTTAAGAAAGAAGGCAACATTGTAAACATTGCTAGCTCAAAGCTTTTTTAGAGGAGAAAGAAATTACTAAATCGGGAACTTAAGCTACTTGTCAAAATATTTGCCTATATTAAAGTGATTTGTAATTAAATCTCTAATCAATCTCTGTGACGTTCAAACATGGCAATAAGTTAGAGAGCACAGCTTTCTCTTCAGAAATAATGACGAAAGAGTTAAAGCACCAACTCAAGAATACCTTGATATTATTCTTCACACTGGTTTCATCCTGAGCTGCAGCATGGTTAAAGCCAGAATCTGTTGGAGATAATCCCTCGGATTTGGAACTGCCAGGAACTAAGCAGCCCTCTAATATCCGTATGACAAAGCCCATAAGTAGGTCAAGAAAAGGATCAATACGAAACTCATCAAAAACAGCTAAAACCTCTTCAACCACATGCAAGAAACCAAATCTTTTCTTCCAAGAAAGAGCCTTCATACTATCCATTGTAAAATCGTTCAAGGTGCTGCATAAGCCATATTCATCCCTGGTTCTTTCTAATGAACTCCAGACACATTTGTGAGTCATATCAGCTCCACCTGAAGTTTTCCGCAGGGGATTTATCAACAAGGCAAAAAATAGAGGAAGTTCATCAATATCAAGCTCTGCTAAGAATCCAAGTATTGCTCTTCTTTGCTGTACACTGGCATGCTGAGGATGAAATAGCAAAAAGTTTCACTTAACTGAATCATATATAAAATAAAGCAATAAACTAAATGACTACAAACACAAGAATACCTTCCGAGAAGCAAGACTTTTAATTTTTTTAACTTTTGGAACCAATATTCGGAGAATAATAGGCACAACATGATTCCTGTGTTTGACATCAATTTGAGTAGATTCCCTCGATAGGCTCCAAGTAGTTAGTTCCTCTCGCAAATTCTTCGAATTAATCAGATCTTTCAGATGCTGACCATAAGGCACTAAAAAATCATCTTTCCAGTTCAGAAGACAATCCAGAACCTTTAACTGCACTTCTGCATCAGTTTCATCCAGAAGCCTGAGAACCACCAAAAGGAGAGATGGCAGAAGTTATGATGCAATCCAAAAATGAATAAGTGTGAAACATGAAATGAAAGTAATTTAAAATAATATAAATGACATATATTTACCTATATTCCAAAACATCTCTCAACAGTTGACTCTGATACAGCAATTTTGGGTTCCGCATTAATCTGAGTAAGTTTAGCCACTCTTTAAGAGCATCCTTCCATTCTTTCCGTTTAGAGCACTGCAAGTCAAATGACTCCAGGCTGCACTCGCGTGTTGGTGAGACAAAAAAAATTTAGTTAAGTCAGTCACTGTAATTTTTAAAGTACAGATAATAAGTTTGAAATTCATTTGAGCCTCGTAAGCATTTAACTAATGCCAGAATAATCACCTCATAGAATCATTAACTTGATAACCCAGAAACGTAAAGAAAAGAGGCACTAATTGCTTCGAGCCAGATTCAGCATGAGAAGGAACTTTCTGCAGCGCCTTAATCAACAATGATAAAACTTTAGTATATGGTGTAGTGCCAGACTGCGAGCTGACGGAAGACTTGAAGGATCTAGTCAAATCTGAATATCAAATACAAAATCAATTAACCAAAGAGTTGTGCCAACAAAAACATCCAGAAGGAATTTGGGGGTAAATTTCATACAAATACAATCACAGACCATTTCTATTAGTAATTAATAATGAATCTATCAGAACGAGCAAACATTAATTTTAACCTTGCCAGAGAAAACAAGCAACAGCTCTTCGGGGGAAGGTTACTGTATATAATCAGCCATAAAGAGTTTTAAAATGTTTGCACATACCACTTGACAGCTTTTCTGCATCAGAAGCATGATTGCCAGAGTCATCATGAGATCTCATAAATATTGACTCACAATGACCCAAATACTGAACAAACTTCTCCCATAGGATTTGATGATGCTGGCTTATTAGAAGGCTAAGACATTCCATAGCTGGATCCCAGACTTTACTGAACTGCTTGTGGAAGACAGCAATCATCCCATATAAAAGAGTAGGGACATATTTCTCATTTATTCTTTTGGATGATATACTCATCTGAATCCTGGATAGCAGAAGTTCACCTTTCCTACTGGTAGATGAAAGGTCAATAGCTTCAACTGAAAGAAGATGTTCAAGAACCTGCAGTGAAAGTTCGTAAGATAAACTAAAACAATCACAACAATAGAAGTAGAAGTGAAGCTTTCAACACATTATCTACCTGGTTATCAACATTAAAACTATGAGAAGCAACATCCCCATCTTTTTTATCCACTGAGTGTCCCTTCGGAGAAGATTCACAACTCAACGGTTCATAGTGACACAAAATTCTCAGGGTCGATTTACGAAGCAGTGGATCAAAGTGACAAATATTTTCAGCATACATGTCCAATGCATAGCTGGTCATGGACGCTTGAAGTTCTGGGTGATAACTTTTGTAACCAGTACCTACTTGAAGTACAGATCTTTATCCCAAACAGTAAAGGATTAGTAAAAGTGAGTCCCTTACAAGGCGAAGGAGTAAATAGCATGAAATGAAGACTATATGAGCTTTAAATATCTTGAAGTTGCTTTACGAAATCTCTAACATTAACATTACAGGTAGTATAAAGCATATCAGAACACTTTAAAGTCTATCCTAGCAGAACGAAAGACATGATCTCTGATAAAGAACAGAACAATTCAAAATTAATTAGCAAAAAGCAAAATTACCCGAACCGAGAATCCAAAATATCAGCTATGGGGCCTAAAATTTGAGAGCATGAGTGATACTTCTTTGCGAGGTGTATAAATTTTCCTATGCCAGGTTCTTCATCTCCAACTCCCTTGATACCAGCCAACTCCTTATAAGAACTAAGGGTAACGCCAATAAGGCTTTGATAATTCTTCTGGCATAAACCTGCAAGTGAATTTTTTCCATCAATCTTCCAATTCGTCCACAACTTCATCTCAGTAAGTTTAAACTCTAAATAACACAAGCGATTTTCCTTATCTAGCCAATTCCATCTAATTAGCAGCTATGGACTCCTTCTCATTCTCCCTATAAAACCCAAATTAATCAGCAATATATAATATCAGCCAGGCACCTTTCCTGTTAAAGAACAAACCGATATCATAGATGTAAAGAAACAGGTAATTTGAGTGGGCTGTCATCACAGAATATCTACACAACTGCGCTTCGATTTTGAACTCATAAACTAACATGAAATCTCAAGCATACCTGAAAAATGGCAAGACTACATTCAAGAATTTTCAAGAAACAAAAGTTAAACTATACAGAGATGCCTGGTGTTAATCATGTAAATGCGCTAAAATATAAAAACCACGCATAAAGAAAGACGACAGAGGAAGAAATTTTGTACCAGAATCCGCCACCAGAAGCTCATCTATTGCGTTTATGAAGTCTAACAGTAGTGAAAGATTCTCTTGACCCATGAATATATAAGGATAACACTGAATAGCACCCCACAAGAGTGCCAACCTATCATCTTCATACGGCATAGAAGAAAATTCATGACCAAGTGCATCTCTAATCGTGCCTTGAACAAATCCACCTATCTTTGAAAGTCTTGTTTTTGGCAACCCGTCTAAGAAGCTGGAACTTGGCATTTTAAGATTCTCAATCAATTTTAGCAGCAGATACACAGTCTCGTCCTCTGAAAGCTCCACTAAATCATTCAGGGCACTGTTTCAATTGGAACATGTAAAACAAATCACAGATTATGGTTCACAAGCCTACTGAACACCACTGATTAAATCAACATGTGAAACATGATTCTCAAATGCACTAGATGTATGCACGAGTATATACCTGACAATGTTGATCCTGAAGACTCCGAGAATGTTTGGATCTCTTACCACAAGGTCTCTCAGGAAATCCAGCAAACTGTAAACAAGTCAATAAAAAGTCACGGGCACGCACCAATACATAAAAATTGGTAAACTACACAGATCTTCTTTTGCTTTTTTTCAAACACTGGAATCGTTTAGTTTTAGCGTAAGAAAGACTACCTGGTGTTTCTTGTCCTAAATAAGGGATCACAAAGGCATGAAAACTCAGAGAGAGCAGGCAAGTCATCCTGGAGGCCATCTAGAATGACAAGTGCAAACTGGAAGATTATATTGACCATTTCACTAGAAGACTCCACACCCTCCTTGGAACAAGATGTAACATACGTCTGTAACAATAATCTGAATAGCTCAAAAGTTGGCTTGTAGTCTGCACACACCAAAAAAAGTAATAGACAGCATGTCAGATGAAGCAATATATACAGAAAAGGGATAAGGAAAAAGAGTAACACGTCCACAAATTAATCTGCGCACCAGTGACTTTCTTCATGTAGCCATTTTTCATTATACAAACAAGCAAGGAAAGTAGTTGATGGAGATGCACCAAGTATTCACTATTTATAGATTTGATGATTTCACCATATACGCATCTCCACAACGTACAGAGATCCTTACGACTTAAGTCATTACTTAATGTCCCAAAAGTTGAAAGGAGAACTTCAACAATAGATTCTGAACCTGCAACATGATAAAATTGTCAAAAAAAACTAGAATAGCCAACTAGCTCTTTGCATGTTGAAAATCATTAATGAAGAAATTAATTCTTGATAAATATAAAAATGAGCGTATGAAGTTAGAACACAGCGGACTTTCTAAGCCCCACAGGTAGAATCATACATAATAAAGACACCCCAAGGGAATGAACAATCTAGCTAAACTTTTACAACCAAAGGCAAGGCACAAGTATTTCTAGATATCCTGCAACACCAAATATAGGACATAAACAATGCAGCCATATTTTATGGTTAAATATGATTACATCCACTGTAAACAGTTAGGATATCGCAGGCTGTTTATTTAAACAATTATGTGTATGATAATATGCATAAGAGTCCAGGTTACAGGTAGTTTTATAAGACAGGCAATGAGAAAGGAAAGTATCAAGGTTCTTTCGAGAGAAAATACTTGTAACTTCAAACTTCCAACTTCCAACTTCATCATGTATCAACAAAAGAACATAAAGTTATGGAACCTACCAGATAGGGTACTCATCAATCCCGTTGAAGACATCTAGAAACTCTAACTGCACATACAGTAACCTTTGAAATTTTTCACTCATAACAAACTATCGAGGTAAAACATATAAGTATGTCCAACTAAGTAACTACTGGGATTCTCAAAAGCCTTCCCTGTCATTCCCCCAGCAAATTAAACTGAATAGCTTATTTCTGGAGGCGCACTAGTTGTTTAGAATTTAATAAGAAAGGAGAATCATTAGTTATGCTTGTGGTTGTTAAGGCTATTTTAGCATCATAGCCATATAAGAGCATTCAGGTATTGCTGCAGAATCTAAAAAAGTTGATTCAAATTTGAAAATTCTAACACGTGAGTTTACTAGACCTGGGAAGCTATATTCTCGCTACAGTCCTATTTAGCAGTTACGAGTTACTAATTAGTCCTGATTCAAGCAGGAAAGACAGAGTCGTTTCAAATTTATGAAAGGTTACAAGCAAGAGTTACAGAGGGAATGAAAGGTTACAACAGAGTTACAGAGGCTAAACATGCCTTTAAAGAAAGCTACATAGGGCTACTGGGAAGTTAATACATATAACTTGCCAAGAATCACATATTCTACAAAAATAAATATATGCGACATGACAGAAGAACAGGAGAGGTATCAAAGAGCAACAAGAAGAGTTTACAAAAATCAGCATTTATGGCATGCAGTGAAGAGTGCTTACAAGGTCATTACTCTTATCTAAAGATGCTACAGCCTCCCACTCTCATTATTTTCCATACTAAACTTCCTCAGTTTAAAAATAATCAACACTAACGCATTCCATATTAAGATATTAACTGCAACACTATATTCCATCCTAAGATATTCCAGGAAGATTCATCAATGGATTCAGAAATGTGTCACTAGATCCACTTTCTGTAAATCCTTAAATGGAAGTGTATCTAACTCTTTTGCAGGTGCTAGGCGAGTTAAGCAAGGGATCCTTTATCTCCTTTGCTTTTTTGTGACAGACATGGAGTATCCAGGATAATAAATCTGGCTTTCAAGATGAAGCTTATATACTATCACCAGAGGACTCTTCACAGTTTCGTTTTTGCAGATAACCTTCTGTAGGGCAGATTTGAAGTCTTTGGAGGGTGTAAAAGTGGTGTCCACAGGTCTGCAAATTAATCCTAACAAATCTCAGATTTTCTTCACAAAAAATGCCTGAATGTGAGCAGCAGTTGCTATTAGATGTACTGTATTCCTCTAGGAAAGCTTTCAGTCACCTATTAGGTATGCCAGTGGCTGCAACCAGATGGAATCAGTACTTGTCATCAAGTGGTGAATAGATAGCAAGAAGGCTTAAAGAATGGAAGTTGAGGAACCTGTCTTATGCTGGGAAATTGCTACTGGTAAAATCAGTACTGTTAAATATTACTAGCTATTGGTCTAGTCTTTTCCAGTTGCCTGTTAGTTTCAATATGGAGATTGTAAGGCTATATAGAAACTTCATTATGATACTGATGCTAAAAAAGTTGTGCAGTTGCTGGGATTCTTTATGTAGAGCTAAAACTTATGGAGGACTTGGTTTAAAAGACCTAATCTCTGGAATCAGGCCTCCATATGTAAGCATCTATGGAAATAAGCTTCTAAGGACTCTCTATGGTTAAGATGAATAGATGCTTATTATTTTAAAAGGAGAACATTGGAGGTTTACACACCAGCTAAGAAAACAAGCTATTGAAAATCTTGGAACAGGTTTAAGCTTGAAGGTTTGGAGGGGTCTAACAGGCTTTGTAAACAAGAATGGTAAGTTCAGTATCAGGAGGGCTTACAACAACTTAAAGGGTGGAGGATCAGAGGATGCCACTACCAGGTTTATTTGGAGACTGGAGTAAGAGGATTCTACCAAAGCATAATTTCTTCTTGTGGATGTTGATTAAAGGGAAGTTGGCTACCCTTGATAGGCTTATGAGATTTGGTATTCAAGCAACTTTCTTGCCAGCTGATGGCTTGGTGAATTTGGGTAAAGCTGACACTATGGATGCAGTAGCTAATAGATCATCCGTAACTATGCAATGATCTGTGTTTGGTAGTGAAAATGAGAACCTGGAGAATTTTGTTAGGTATTGGAATATTGGATATTAAGTTTCTTAGTAGGAAATATGTTGGTGTACAGCAGCTTTTTATTTATTGATAGGGTAGAAAATTATGGTCGTAAGCACAATTTTGTTTTGGTTGGATGAACAATGGATAAAAAAAATCCATGCTGATATACTATCACATATACTTGATAAAATAATACAGGAGCATGCGTAACAAAACAAATGGCAATCTGAAATAGGAGCTACATGCAAAAGCCGATATACATCACCTTTCAAGAGTTGATCACCAGTTCTGAGCAAGGACTTATCCAATAAAAGTAGCAACACTTGTTGAGCCTTAGAATGCAATGTCGAGGAAGGTCTTTTTATAACATGCAGGAACAATTCAGTAGCTCCATATTTTGTTGCATCTGATGGTGTCTCCGCAACTTCATCCACAATTTTCCAAATACCTGCCAATTTCATATGTCCACTTTAATTCAACTCAAATGACTTCTTTTTATAAATACACGTAGTTCATTAAAAATGGGCAAGCAATCAGCACATCCACCAGCCATCTCTTACGCGCCATACATAGTATTCCTATTAGAAATCATGAAAAAGTATCTGGGAGCAGAGTGAAAATCATGAATGCAACTCTTGACCATATAGCCATGCAAATCTTTCTACTCCCTCTGTTCATTAATGTTTGGCACTTCACTTTATGGCTCAAGTTTTTAGGCTTGGCCATAAAGTGAAGTGATAGTTGACAAAAATGAAAAGTTGTTGCTGACAATTTAGAAATTTAGCACAATAATGAAAGCAAATCTGATGTTGACGTGAATTAAGAGGATAATTCAAATTTAAAAACTGAAAAAACCAAGACATCAGGTGTAAATGTCTAGAAATACCAAGGGTATAAGGGTAAAAGAAAACTTGGAATCTTTCCATTTTTGGATAAAAGCCGAAGTGTGCCATAAAAAAATAAACAACTCTCTTTGGCAAGTATGCCAAACATTAATGCTCGGAGGGAGTAGTACTAGTTTGTTAGCAACTATATTGATTGACACGAGCCAAAAACAGAATCTACTGATAACAAATACTAGCACTATCCCCAAAACTATATCTTTCCCAAACCTTAAGTGAGCAGATTGTTTTGTCTCAATTTGATAACACAACTCCCCTCTAAGACTACGAGATGAAGTTCATTTGCTATAAAACTGCCTCGGTAATAAGAAAAAATTTAAATTATAAGTTGATTTAGGATTCAGAACTACAATAGGATGCTTAAGGTGGAAAAGGGAAAACAGTTCACAATTATATCTCTCAAACATGCACCTTATTGGTCTATATACTTGAGCAATCTGGATTATAAAATAACCCACAGAAACAATGCTTTCTTGACGAGCTATTAAAAAATAACTTACTGCCATCCTCTTCATAACTGTAAGCTACGCTAAAAAAGAAGGATAAAACTGACAATTAATCCTGCAACAGTATCATACAAACATGTGTATTTAACAAATGTATGCACATTGGTGACTGTACCTTTTTCAACCTGCTCCATGAGGCCACTGTTCAAGGCACTTCTCAATAAGAACGAGACTGACTTCGCCATAAACCTTTGTATATTGTCATGTGGATAATATCTTAATGTCTTAGTAGCTCTGTTTACATAGAGATAAAGAATAAGCACAAGTCGGAGCAGAATGTGTAGCATAGAGGAAGTGTGTCTGTGTGTGTGTGCTGTGTGGTGGGGGGCGTTAAGGGGAAACATAAGCACTACAGTCAAGATCTAAGCTACATGTTTAGACAACTAGAGTAAGGCAGCTGACTCAAAGATCCCATATTATTAATCACAAATTTTCATGCCCGTCTCATGTTAGAGTCATCTTATATTCATCTGAGATGGAAGGGGCAATCTGCCACTGGTGCCTTTTTCTCAATAATTTACTAGCATTAAAAATCAGTTCACATTAGAACCAAAAGTGCAATATATTAAGACCACCAAAACTTGGCTTACAGATAATGCCCTCTTGAGCTTAAAAATCTGAAAGAAGGGAAAATAGCTAATGCATGTGAAGAATTCATAACTAAAAATATAAGTCAAACATATAACTTACTCCAATACATCAGCAATATTCTTTATCAGATATTTCTGAAGGAACATCATAACATATGACCATGATGTGAAGATCTGCATAACAGAAGTTAGGAGCTTAAGGTTTACATGATGCATCATAATTCAGAGCAACGAATAGTAACAAGTTAAAGAGAACTTCACCTGTTTGATTATTTCAGGCTCCTTGTCAGCACCACTTTTGAGAAGATATACTAAAGACTCTACAACGCTCTGTAGATCGCTGGGAACCCCGCAAAGAAAGACAAAATAAAATTCAACATATAAGAATCCGGGAAAAATTAAATATCATTAAGAATGCCTGATCTTGTACTCTAATTACAGAATTGGTTTATAGATGGCTACATTAAAGAACGCTATATCCTCTACACATAACCGAGTCTTCCGACCGATACAAGCAAACAGGCATGATATAGTGTAGAAGGAGACAGCAAACAAACTTAACAACTGACAACAGTATTGAAGTGCTCTTTTCACCATCTTGCTGGATCCATCTATGGACTATCGCCATGCTCCCCTCAAGCTTAGTTTTATATGAAAGCTTATTTCATCAAAGTATGTTGACAACAATACATGTGAATCATAATATCCAACATGCAGAGACCAAGAAGACATGCAGATTTGTAGTACTAAGCTTATGGAGATGTCTTGAAGATATAAAAGACAAAGAATGACTTAGAAGGCACTCACGGTCGGAAGTCGTCCAAAAGATCTCGAGATAATGCTGCTATCAGCCTGCCGAACAAAGTGCATTCAACACAAATTAGACTAAGAAGTAAGAACTAAAGGCAAAATTACAGAGCAATAATCTCAAATAGTAACAACACTTTACTTCCAGATTTTACAACGAGAACTTAGATTAAGCATTTGCCCCACTATACAGGATCAAATTGCAAGAATACCTGAGTATCGGTTCGACTGATAGCCTGCTTTTCATCTTCAATCGTGATGTTAGTTTGTCCAGGATTTCACGCTTTTTCAATACAATCTGGGGCAGAGTTTGCACCAAGGGGAAGACTTCTTGATAGAATGAAATAAAATCTTCTGCAGTATTTAATTCCTGCATTCCATCCATTTAAATTAGAGACATGAAAGTTTTGTTCTAGAATCAACATATATGATTACCCGGCACAACATATAATGAGCCAATAAAAATAAAATGACAGTTATTGATTACCCGCCACTCAATGAGGCAATCCCTGAAGAATGTGGAGCCTTCTTTGGGCTCGGTTTGCATAGGGTCGAAATCAAGGAAAACGTCGATGTCGATTTCCCCAATTTTCTGAGCTACTGTCTTGAACTGAAGCCATAAACAACAAAAAATTCAATCTATGAAACCAAAACCAACTACAAAATCCAAGCTTTTCACAAGCAAAATACAGACAGAGAAAGAGAGGCTTACGGTGAAGCGTTTGCTGCCGGGTCCTGAGTTAAGAGACTTGACAGCTCGAGCATCAGAAAGGGTTGCCATGGCCGGCGGGAGAGCAGGTATTTGTGGTGGCTGGCTCCTGAGGAGGGGGTTTAAGGAGACGGAGGTTTAAGGCTAATTTGGCGTTTGATTCCAAACCAATATAAAAACACGAAAAGAAAATTTTAAAAGAACGGACTTTAATTTTATAAATTGCATTGGAAACCCTGGGCTCTCGTGAGTATCGATTTGCCTGCCACTGGACCTGAACTTGCACTAAACCCCGGTCAAAGTTTTTAAACAAAAGTTTAAAGACTAAATTGTTTTTTTGGTCCTAGAGATACGCCCTAATACCATGTTTTGGTCCACGAGAGCAAAATCACGTATAAATGGTACCCAACATTTCGAAAGTGAAAATTTTTGGTTCCCAAAACCAGATTTTGGGTGGTTTTCATCTTTTGGTCCCCAAAAAATATATTGGTTAGGGGTATTTTTGTAATTTT
>JAULKK010000003.1:140616-152662 GCA_032355705.1 Rubia peregrina | reverse complement strand
CGACCTCCTCGTGTCAATGTTGTTGGCTCTAAATGGGTGTATCGTTTAAAGTACAAGTCTGATGGCTCACTCGATCGTCACAAAGTCAGGTTAGTTGCTCAAGGTTTTTCTCAATTACATGGTTTTGATTATGATCATACATTTAGTCCGGTGGTGAAAGCATCTACTGTTTTGTCTCTTGCTGCCACTCGTAATTTGCCGTTACGACAGCTTGATGTGAAGAATGCATCAATTTAAGTTTAAAAGGTATTCCTTTCTTAATCTGATTCTAATTTATCTAATATTCTATTAAAATATAAGTATTTAGAGTAAAATTTTTAAGTTGAACCATTTTACAACTCATGTGTTTAAATTCATTCTTTGAATGTTTTTCTTTTAAAACATTTTAAGTTTAGAGACGACATGAAATGTGAGATTAGTCCTATTAGTGATCGCCAAGGTCTGTTTGACATGAACCATCCTTTCCCAAAAATAGTGCACAAAAATTCGTACACAAGCGGTGAAAAAATCACACCTAAAATGTGCACAACACTCACATGGATAAATTCTGCCAAATTGCAATGTCTACCAAAATTAACCTTCACTATATAAGTAATTGAATTAAATACAGGTTACCAGTATCATGCCTTAGACTCCACCTCCATCTCACCATTTTTGGTCTATTTATTTTTTTCAAGTCAAACTTTATAAACTTTGACTCTAAATATAAATTAATTGATTTATAATAAAAATATCATATGAGATATCGTGAGATTCATCTTAATATCTAATTTCTAAATATCAATTTTTTATGCGGAACTGTTACATGTAGTTAGAGATATTGATTGTCATACATTATCATTGAATACCTTGAAAAAGTAAATAAACCAAAATTGTTGGGACATATGGAGTATATGATTTTGGGAAATCGTGCTAGGTACATTTATATTCGGGGAATTGGGTTTTTTTTTATGGCAAAGTCTTGGGAAAAACGGTCTTTCCATAAGCTTATGGAAATACGGAGTTTAATTGAAAATATAAAAGGTAAGAGGTTTTAGTTGCAATATTAAAGTTTTATTATATAACATGTAGTAGTTATAAAGTTTATAACCCGATTCATTCAACCCAAAAATTTTATCTTAATTTCTTCTAAATTACACTTTAAACCTTGGTCTTTCCATGACTTATGGAAATACCGTCTTTCAAGAGACGGACTCTTTTTTTATATACATTTTCTGGGTGAGCCATCCCAAAGAAATCAGATTGGGAACTGCTCTAACCATAAACAAGATGCAATTAAAATTGTACGTGGGTCATAAGACTTGATTTCAGCAAGCATAATAAAATAGGAAATGTTAATAGCTGAGTATATATAATCGTTGGTCTCACCATCGTAAAATGTAGAATATGTGAAGGAGGAAAGATAGTCCCTTTTTTTTAATGAAGGGTAATATATTAATCAGACCAAAAAGTTCACACTTTGGACCATCACCCTCAGGCCGTTCACAAACCTTCTTCAGCCCACCAAGTAATTAAAAAAATTATCAGCCCACCAAGTAAAACAAAATTCCCGGCTGTTCTATACATCTCATCAAGTCAGCCTTTCATGTTTGCTGCATCATTTCTACATTTCAAAGTTCCTTCATCTACATTTCATACAAATCTGGGCTCTAACATCTCTGCGCCAGAGTCAATTAATCCCAATAACCATTGAGACCCATTAAATACACGATAATGAGATGTGAAATTTTCATTATTTTCTAGTTTGGGATTATGATCAAATGAGTTTTATAGTATTGGGTTACAAAGAGAAATGAGATTGCCATCTCAATTTTCCTATATACTCATTTAAAATTGGGTAATTATAGGTACCCAATTAATACCAGATCACTTTCCATCTTTTGATAAATATATTATTTAGTGTAATAGACTCCACTCAAGCATGAATATTTTTTATTCTTTTATGACTATTTTTATAGTTACATTTTCAAACTTTATCAAATTCATACTACCGTAAACGAGTTTGTTTGAGTTCAATCGTTTAAAATATTTTGAACTCGGTTCGATTCAATTGAACCTGTAAAATCATGATTTATCCCGAGCTCGATTGAAATTAAATTAGTTTGAGCTCGAAATCGAGCCATGAATAAATATATTATATTATATTATATACATTATATTATATTTAATAAAATGAAATATATATAATATGTTGGCTCTATAAACTCGACGAGATTAACGAACAATATTATAGTTGGGTTCGAGGTCGAATACTGTACGAGCTCAAATATTGTACGAGATTGAATGTTGTAGGAGCTTGATCTCAATCTCGAATGTTGCACGAGCTCGATCAAAGATTGAATGATGTACGAGCTCGAATGTCGTATGAGCTCGATCAAAGCTAGAATGTTGTATGAGCTCGAATGCTATACGATCTCGATCAAAGCACGAATACTGTACAAACTCGAATGTTGTATGAGCTCGATCTCAAGATCGAATGTTGTACGAGCTCGAGGTCGAATGTTGTACGAGCTTGAGCTCGATCAAAGCTCGAATGTTGTACGAGCTCGATCTCAATCTCGAATGTTGTACGAGCTCAAGGTCGAATGTTGTACAAGCTCGAGCTCGATCAAAGCTCGAATGTTGTACGAGCTCGAATGCCGTACGAGCTCAATCGAATCTCAAATGATGTATATGCTCGATCAAAGCTCGAATGTTGTACAAGCTCGATCAAAGTTTGAATGTTGTACGAGTTCGATCAAAGCTCGAATATTGTACGAGCTCGAATACAGGTTTGCATATTTGAGTCGAGTTGAAACTCGAGACATTTTAAACGAGTTTAATTCGAAATAGTGGTTGTGTGAGTCCAGCTCGGCTCATTTATGGTCTTAAGTGTTGTAAAAATAAAATGAAGGATACGAATTGTACCATGACCGACGACAAATTAGAATATAATTTAAACATGTGAATGAGTGATGATCTATTTAATAACACCTAACTATTATGCTACTGATTTATACATGCGTTAAAGATGTATAATTTGTAAATTATAGTGAATTTTTTATGTTAAATATTACATATGTATTTAATTGGGTAATTTTGGGTATTTATTAGGTATTTTTGGGTTCCCATTGAGTTAATGTAATTTGAGACCCATTGAGATCAAAATTCATTAATATAATCAATTTTCATCCCGCCCAATCCCAAAGCTAATGGGTATTTAATACCCGATCCCATTAATTAAATATTTATTAATTTCCCATCTAATTTCTTCTCAATCCCGCTCAATTGACACCTCTAATTAAAGTGATTAAGATAGTTAACAGCAACTAAAACTTCATTTTAAGGAAGTAAAACTTTCTTCATAATTTGTCAATGATAGATGAATAGATCAGAGTGAATCAATTGTATCCAAAACTCGTAATCGTCATAATCCTATTGCTTGTGTTGGTTGCATGTTAATTGAAGAGTTTGATAATCATAGTGTTTCTTCAAATAAAAAATCTCACCTTGTTAGTATATGTATATATTAAGTGATGTTAAAATATGTGCTTTTATCTTTGTGAGTCAGTTGATTTAGTCCTCGTTTTGTGGAACGATTCCTATCTGCTACTATTTACTAATTGGTATTTAGAAATATTTTTTGAGAGGTACGACAGCGATCTCCCAGCACCGTAGATGCCTCGACTGTCGGACTGAAGGTGTAATTTAGTCAAAATCAGGGAGCTGTGAACAATCTTTAGGCAACAAATGTGCCTTGTGGCTATCAACCGAGTCGTCTACATGAAACTTCAATTCGAGCTAATCATGTTAACATGTGAAAAACTTGATACCAACTCCCATATCAACTGAGAGCGAAGGGCAGTCAACTCAGAATCTATAGCAGCAATCCAATTTGGATCCTAGGCCTTGAACCACAACATTATCACATATGAGAGGAGTTATCGCATATGATGATATTTCCAGGGGATAATATAATAGTTCAATTCTTCTTAATGTTTAGCAGCAATCCAATCTACCGCGAGACTCAATCTGAACAAACAAAATACTTAAAAGACCATAAATCTCATACTTCCTCTGCCCTTGCTTATATTTTCCTGCAATCACTATCCCCTTGTTCAAGAAACATGTTTGATCGTTAATATGTTTACCTACACATAATAATAGTAAATAAAAGTTGATATTTAGAATGTTATTACGAATTCAACAATACTACATATGATGATATTATTGTTCATATACCTATTTAAATATGTGATCAAAATATGATATAGAATAATGTACAAAAAGTGAATGGGTAATTTGGGATGGGACGGAGGGAGTAATTAGAATAGTCTTTGTACCTGAGAGAATCGATTTTCAATCAAATATCCATGGGATGCCGAGAAGTCAACTCAGGCGATGGAGGCACGGGAACGAGGCCAAGGTCAACGTCGGTCAAAGATGACGATGCCAGGGAAAATTGTTGGGCCACCTTTCGTGGGGATATCAGCAACGTGTGGGCTTCAAGCGACGATGCGTGCGTGATTGCAGACGACGCATGAGAGCAAGGCTACGATGTGTGCAGTGTTGAAGATACATCCGCTGACAACACAAGGCTTCACCGCAGATGGGAGAACGATTGTTGAGGGATTCTTCGAAGGTAAATCAATAACGTCAGCAAGGACAATGGGTTGGGAGTCTGAAGAAGATTGCTCGAACAGCTCTGAAGGAACTAAAGTAGGCTCCAAAATAGCTGATACATTAGGAGAAGTAGGAGATACAACCATCCCAATGAGAAAAGAAGGGAAGAAATGTTTATCAAATCAATCATGATGAATGATGTACTCTTTTGACACGGGATCAAAACATCGATTTTTTACACTGAAACCTACAATTCAAGAAAACACATGGAAAATTATGTGCCGCCGGCTTATGAGGAGCATAGGGGCACATATACAGAAAAATACGATTACAAAATGGATGAAAATTAGAATAATCGAGAGTAGTGCCAAAAAGTATAGAGAACGGAGATTGACCAGATAGCACTGGATTAGGCATCTGATTGATAGTGAAAGGTATTGCACAAAAAAGAATAATCCAAACCGGAATGAAAGAGCATGGAAAGCCCCATTTTCGTGAAGTGACGGTACTTTAGTTCGCGCGGCCATTTTGCTCTAGTGTGTAAGGACATGAAAGTTTATAATGAATGCCTTTGGTTATAAAATGAGATCACATAAGAGAGTGCACTTTTTTTCCCGCCGTCACTCTGAAAGACCTTAATAAAGGTAGAAAATTGGTTATCAATTGAAACCTCGAAATGAAGGCACGCCTCTACAAAATCAGACTTGCATCGTAGATGATATAACCAAGGGAAACAAGAGTGATCATCTACAAATATATTGAAGGTACGCCTCTACAAAATCATACTTTCATCATATAGTATATAACAAAGGAAAACAAGGATGAAAGTTGATGAAAAATCTGACAGCCAAATGGATGAAAATTGGAATAATCGGGAGTAGTGCCAAAAACTATAGAGTGGAGATCGACCAGATAACACAGGAGTAGGCAACTGATTGATAGTGTAAGGCATCACACAACAAAGAATGATCCATACCAGAATGGAAGAGCATGGAAAGTTCCATTTCCATGATGTGATGCTGCTTCCGCTCGGCACGATCATTTTGCTCTGGTGTGTAAGGAGATGAAAGTTGATGATGAATTCCTTTGGACACTAAATGAGATCACATACGAGAGTACAAAATTTTTACCTGGCATCACTCTGAAAGAACTTCAAAAATGTAGAAAATTGGTTCCCCGTCAGAACCTCGAAATGAAACGACCAGTTCTATTTAAAAAAGAAATAACATTATAAGGAACACTACCTAAACAACCGTGCCAAAGCTCAAGTGATGCTTTAGCTTTATTTGACTTGAAAAGAAAAACTAATGAAACAATGCTATAGTCTTAGATGTAGAGATCCCTCTCACTACGTTCTTGGCTCATGAGCTCCTTGGGAGCCTTGTTCTGAATAGTGAAAGAATACATATCAAAACAATCAAATAACTTTTAAATCCATGGTCAGTTTGTTAATAGACAATTCTTAGTAGTATAAGGCACAACCAAAACATCATACAAGTAGAGAGAATATGAAATCCATGGATTCCAATATGGGATATACCGAGAATAAAATTATTATCAAAATAAACACGATGATTACCTTGATAAGGAGCAGATCCATCGAGATTAGATGAAGTGGTTGTCATGTGATTGGTAGCTCCTGAATCCAATCAGTGACAAAATTGTTATGATGTTGCAGGCCAGACTGATACATTTTTCTTGATTTTGCAATCTCATCATAAGAAACATGCGAAAGCTTCCAACAAGAGTAGCAAGGTGACCAGGAAAAAAACACGATCGACACTGGGTGGCTGAACCACCACGGACGATGATGGTGGACTGCCACTGCCACCTCCACAGCCGCAATCACGCCAAGGATTTCCGCCACGTGCGAACGAGGCACCACAACAGTGAGGGCACCTGGCGCCTATTGAGAGGCCAAGAAAGCTGCAGCAAGGGCACCAAGTTGATGCGCAATGTGAATTTTCAAAGAGAACTCATGAGATTGAGCTTTGGCCACCACATCGGAATTTTTTTTGGAAGAGGATCAAGGTTCATCGAAGCAGTAGCAAACTCTGTGAAAGTAGAATTCATTCCTCAAATGAAGCACATAATCTTTTTATTAGTAGGAAGGGATTAACCCATGGCATTCAAATCATCCAAAAGAATTTTGTAGCATGCATATTATTCATGCACGAAGTGATCATCTTGGGTGCAAAAATACAATATTATCTAAAATATGAAGTTTACATGTGCGGGGGAAATTTTGATAGGCAGAAGCCAAAACCCTCCAGACATAAGCAGATGTATCAAAGCTAACCACAACCTACATGGAAGTGGCAGTAAGAGGGGAGTTTAGCAGGCTCTTGATCTACTGATCTATTTGCACCAGGTAGCATCTTCGGATGAAGAAGCAGTGGTGGTCTTTATGGATTAACCAGAGGCCGTCAAAGAGGAAGAGGACAAAGTTGAAGATGAATCGACAAAGATTCAAGCCATCAACAACCCAAGCAAGCCATAAGACACCATAACAAAAGCAATTTATTCACGCTAGATCATGTAATTGGATCAATCCAATTTGATGGAGATTAAATGTACCAATGAATGAAACAAAAAGATGCCAAGAAGAATCTGAGGAAAAAGAGTGAGCCGAGCAATGATCGAGAAGGTGCGATTGGCGGCAATCTGAGGCAGACGAACGGTTTAGAGGAACCTGCATGCTAAAATGATACAATGTAAAACCTAAAACTGTTGGGGCTATGTGTATTGATATTTATGAGTGAGTAAAATGATACAATGATACAAGAAATATAATATTACAATCCTAGCATGAAATAAATTACTCCCTCCATCCTAGTCGAATCTGCACACTTTTCATTTTCGTGTGTCCCAAACAAATATGCACACTATTTATTTTAAGAAAAAACTAACCTAACAAAAGACATACTTACCCTTAATCAATTAGAAATTTTCACCTAAACCTATCCAACTCACCTACCCGCCCCACCCACCCCTTCTTCTTCTTTCTTTTCCCCAAACTTCCCAACCATGGTTGCAGCCCAAACCCTAGCCGCTGATTGAAGCAGGAGATTTGGGCCATTGAAGAGACGTATTTCAACATCAAGGGTTTAAGCTTGGATTGCTTTCTACCTCCCGGTATTTTGAAGAGAGGATGAAGAAAATGGGATTATTGTTCCTAACGAGGGTTGTGGAGCCCCGAGAGTTCTAAAAAATAGAGGGCCAAAAAGGCGGAGAGAGAGAGAAGAGGGAGGCGGTTAGGCGGAGATGCGGGAGGCGATGTGGCGGAAGGAGTTGAGGAGGCGGAGGCGGAGGCTCTGGAAGGAACTTGAGAGGTGGAAGTGGGAGGTGGGAGGTAGGAGGTGACGGAGGGCATTAAGGGGACGGGGAGAGGCTCAGATCTGTAGGAGGAGCTGGAGGTTGAAGGTAGGGGCATTTTAGTCTTTTTATGTGTCTGAAATTTAAAGAGAGATTTTTTTCCTCTTTGCAAAATGCGCTAGGATCAAGAGAGTAGTTTAGTTATCATTTTTTCTATTTCAGCACAACACTGCATGTTGGTAGAAGTGGGAAGATGAAGAAAAAACTACGAATGAAGATCGACGAAAGTACAGCAGCAAAGAAGATGAAAAAAAACATACTCCCTCTGTCCCAGCATAAGGTGCATGAATTTTTTCCACAATCTTCAAAAACATGTTCGACCGTTAATATGTTTAATCAACTACGTATAATAACTACAAATAAAAAGTTAATATTTAGAAATAAGTTCGTACGACGAATCCACCAATATCACATTTGATAGGATTATTGTTTATATATCTATTCAAATATGTGGTCAAAATTTGACAGTGTTGACTGTCAAATAGTGAGCACACAACTTTTGTTGGAACATGAGAGTATAGATTTCAGGATTGTTGCTTTTAATATGAGTATATACTGTATAGATTATGAAGCTACCATCTCTTACAAGATCCCCATTTAATAACGGGATGAAGAGTAGAATATATTCATAAATCATAATACCGGACCAGCGCACAACTATTTCAACCAGTATTCCAGAATTTTTTTTTGAGGAATTATAAGAGGAGTAGAGAAACTATTTCAAGTTCTCAACCAATATCACAGAAAAGTAAATAAATTGAGGAGTAGTGTACTTTTGGTGTGCCAGAGAAAAAGAACGCATCACTGCCTGTAAAAGTAAAACACAAACAGTTTGGAGGTTCTGAAATCAATCATATAAGCCACTTGCAATAGAAAAGGCCCAAAATTTGATACCTTTAAATGGGTCCAAACCGCAAACAAATATAAAAATAAAAGAAAGGCATACATAATCATCAAGAGAATCTTCATGTCATCGTCATTTCATATTCAAAACAAAAAATTAACATTAAAATTCTTGAAGAAAGATGATCTCCAAGATCCATTTTCCCACCCCAATTCCATTCCTTTTCGTGCAAAAAAATAACAATGGAACCAAAAAATATGTGTTATTACCGCAAGAATTCCAACCAAAATATACAATTGTCCTTCATTTCACTTTATAATTTCACCACTTTTCGGCGTCGTATACATTCATAAAAGAAAAACTATCCCTAAATTTACCAAAATACAACATGAAGATAAAAATAGCAATAGATAAAAGAAAAGTACCAGTTCATCAAAAGAAGAAGAAATCAGGATTCATTGGTGACTTCTCCTTCTTTCTTGAGCTTCGATTGGATCCCATAATAATTGATATACCATTTCACAAATTTCCTGAGCCCAGTCGACAACTCCGTAGTGGGCTGGTACCCGAAGTCATTGTAGGCCCGGCTCACGTTAGCATGCGTGTACGGAACGTCGCCGTTTCGAGGCATCTTGATAACGTTCTTCTTCGCCTTCACATTCAGCAGGCTCTCCAGGATGGACACTAGCTTCACCACCGACACCGGGGAAGTGTTCCCCAGGTTGTACACTCTCAGCTGCGCGGGCCCCTTCTTCTTGCCGCCGCTGCCGGTGCTCCTCTCCGCCGTGTCCAACGCGCCGACGCAGCCCTTCACGATGTCGTCGATGTAGGTGAAGTCACGCGCCACCTCCTTGTTATCCTGCGCCACGTACACGTTGATGGGCTTCCCCTGGAGGATATCCTTCGTGAAGAAGAAGTACGCCATGTCGGGCCTTCCCCACGGCCCGTACACGGTGAAGAATCTGAGCCCGGTGAGGGAGAGCCCGTAGATGTGGTTGTAGGTGTGCGCGATCTCCTCCCCTGCCTTCTTCGTCGCCGCGTACAGGCTCGCCGGCTGGTCGGTACGGTGGTCCTCGGAGAACGGGACGTTGGTGTTCAGCCCGTAGACGGAGCTGGATGAAGCCCACACGATCGCCGGCTGCGGGTTCGCGTTCTTCGCGACCTCGAGGAGGCTGACGAAGCCGGCAACGTTGGAGTTGATGTAAGAGAGAGGGTTCTTCATGGCGTAGCGGACGCCGGCCTGCGCGGCGAGGTGGAGGATGTGGGTGAAGGGGACAATGTCGAAGAGCTTGAGGAGGAGTTCGGAGTCGTTGAGGTCGCCTTCGACGATGTAGATTTGATGCTTGGTGAGCAAGCTTTGTCGGGCGCGTTTCAGTGAGGGATCGTAGTAGGAGTTGAAGTTGTCGAGACCGAGAACTCCGTCGCCTCGCTTTTTGAGCGCGAGGGCGCAGTGGGTCCCTACGAAGCCGCCGGCGCCGGTGACGAGGACGGAGAAGCCGTGGGGGCGGGTGGGGGTGGAGGAGCGGCGGACCTGCTTCTCCCAGGCGGCGCCACTGCCATAGAAGGCGGAGGAGAGGAAGTTGGAGGTGGTGTGGATGTGGTGGGGGTTGTCGGTGCCGGAGATGGGAGGGTAGTTGAGGGTGAAGAAGAGGAGGAGGATGACGGCGGCGAAGAGGGTGGCGCGGAAGAGGATCTTGGAGGAGGCGGCGAGGAGCTTGGTGCTGTTGACTCTGCGGATGTAGCTGTTGTAGCGCTCCAGCTTGGTGGTCTTGCTGAAGTCTGGAGGGGAGGAGGACGCCATTGATGCTGCTTTGGTTGTGTAGTACTGCATTGGAGTTAATTTGTTGAATGTAAATGTGGAGGGCTTTGGTTGTTTTGGGACCCTGAAAATTGAAGAGTGTAGAAGTAGGAGCAATATAAAGAGTGGCGTTTGGGGGGTGGGGGTGCCCAAAGGACAGTGGAAAAGGATGGGTTGGTATTGGTTGGAGGCCACTTTCTTTTTGGCTTTTATTTATTTTTATCTTGTTTTAAAAAATAAGTTGAATAATAGCAGTTAAAATGTAGTGACACTGTTATAATGACATGAGGTTGAATTTCTCGAAAAACAAAGTTTTATGGAGTTTTTTTTTTAAAAAAATAATCATTCAAATTTGTTGGAAAATGCCCATCAACAATTACAATAAGTGGAAATGACATTTAATTTATTAAATTTCTAGCAGTTTTTAATCTGTTGCAATGATATTTAAATTACATGTCAACCAAACCGATCATCTGTACTATTAGACGACGTCATTTTATAATTGATGTAATTAATGAGAAGATTTTATCTTTACTTTTATTTATTGCAATGAGTTTTTTATAACTTTTAAAAACTTTTAAAATATATCACAATGTTTAAATAATTATAATTTATCCTTATAAGTTATTGAAACGATTTTTTTCATGATTGTCTAATATTCAGTGGGTCTAATCGAAGATTTTCTCTTATAAGAACATAACATTATTGTTATTTCTAACAATTTCATTTTTAAATGAGAAACTAGTTTGAAAGATAATAATATTTGGGGACATATACCAATATAACTCTACCTAATTGACTAAATACCAATATAACTCTCAAATAATTTTTAGTGCAAAAATAACCCTAACTAGTTAATGTAAGTGTCAATATAACCCTCAGACCCCATTTACGGCATTAACTTCCTTTTTCGACGTTGACTATAGGTAAAATGTCCAAAATACCCTTAGAGTTAAAATATGAATTTGAGTTGACAAATTTACCCTTATAGTTAGTCGGACCGCCACCGAGCCACCGCCAGACCACCACCGAACCGATGCCAGACTGCCCCTGGACCGCCGTCGGACCGCCATCGAACCGTTGTTGTACTGTCGTCGTAACAGGTAGGGTTATATCAGCACATTGTGAAAACTAAAGGGTTATATCAACACATTTTTAAACTTATAGGGTTATATCAACACATTTTTTTAAACTTATAGGGTTATATCAGCTCATTCGTAAAAAATTTAAAGTTATATTAGTACATATTATAAAAGTTAAATGAGTGGTACTCGGCAGGCCTTAAGGGCGACCACATTATCATATACACCACTATCACATTATAACAACATCTTATGCACCATAAAATTTGACATCATAACACCATCATTCATATTAAACACCATTATCACATATTGTAGCCTCATTTTAAAACTCATCAACATTAA
>JAULKK010000003.1:73852-90892 GCA_032355705.1 Rubia peregrina | reverse complement strand
GCATGAAATTTATGGTCAAACATGGCTTGAGAAAGTTGACTAAAAAGTGTGCCAAACATAGCTGAACGGAGGGAGTAACATCTGATATCACCACTGCCTAACCTGAGGATTAAAGAATCAAGATCTTTTCTTCACACCATTATAAACCAAAGCAGGAGAAATCTCTTCGATACAAACAAATGTTTTGTGTGGTTATCCAAAAAGAACTTAGTAACACTTTCTACAAGAACAAATTGTGGGTATCACGCAGACATTAAAGTTCCAACACGCATTCATTGGCTTTCAGAACATTGTAAATCAAAATTATTATTTTTTAAATCATATTAATCAACATTCTCATTTGACAAGGACTATTCTAGAAAGTGTAGAATGCAATTGAAAATACCTGCAATAGTCGGAAGTTTTCAGACTCCATATTCTTGTAGGTTAGAAGTCCAATCATTCAGCTAGCAGCATCATGTGATGAGATAATTGGGTAGTAACCATATATGGTGCACCTAAAAGTCCACAGGAAAGATGCTTTACAATTATAATTTGCTTGGCATAATAACTCAAGACTGGGAAATACAGTAAATAATAGCAGGTTTGTTGCTTCAAAATTTTATAGCAATCTGATAAATAAATTGCACAAGTAAATCAAACATATTTCTTACAATGACTGTCCAGACGACGACTTCAGTTAAGAGCGCGTGATAAGGACTTCAATCTCCTCCGTTGTATCATGAATTTCTTCAGCTGACACTACCACAGATTGCCCACACCATTGCACTTCAATCGTCTTCAGTGTATTTATATAAGCAAAATCAGACGGAATTGCCATCAAATCCTTGCAATTTCGTAACACTAGCTGTTCAAGGCAAGGAAGATGCTCATAAGAGGCATCCCATTCAACAATGTTTATGCAGTCCAACTCCAAGAAAGTGAGCTCCATGAACTCCTCTTCCTTCATTACCCAACTCGGCTTTTCAAAGGATACAACAAGCAATTTCAGAATTCTGAGATTTGGCAGTTCTCCAATCATAGAAAGTTGATTCTCTACCAGGCAAAAGTTTGATAGAGTCAGTTTCTTGAGATTGGAGGGCAAAACGAAATACCCTGAATTGTTTGCTCGGCCTTTGTAAATAATCTTGAGTGACTCCAAACGAGTAAGAAACTCCAGCGCAGGAAACCCTTGACAATCTTCAGAACAATGCCCTGAATGGATGAAGTTGCACCTCAATTTTCTCAGATTAGGCAACCTTTTAAAAATGCTCGAGGTATCTTCTCCACAAGAAAGAGATGGTGTAGAAAAGCTGATTAGATTTGGCAACAGACAAGAACTTCCAAGCTGTTCATCAAGACCATTCATGCTGAAAGACACGTGATTATTCACATGAAGATGCTTCAAGCGCACCATTGTCCATATAGTTTCTGGTAATAGCACCTTACCTCGCAATCCCTTCACAACCAAGGTCTCAAGTCTCCACAAATTGGCTATTGATGCTGGAATAGACTGCATATAACCACTAACAGCTAAATATCTCAACTGAATCATGACACCTATTTCAACAGGAATGTCATTTGTCATAATATATTCCAAATCAAAAAGCCTGAGTAGCTTGAAGTTGCGACAAATGAATGAAATGTCATACGGACATTTAGGCTCAACATCCATTGAGGCAAAGAATGTCAAGGACCGAACTCCCAGGCCCAACGGTCTGGAATCAATAAAATGTTGCCGCTTCAGACAAAAACTCAATCGGTAGCTTTCAAATGATGTAGATGCTGATTGATTAATACTATCAAACTCCAACCCATAATCAGAATCAAGATATGAAGAATACGGTTCGTCATTCATGGTCACTACTTGTAAGAAGTTTTCTTCCTTTGCTTTCAAATGACACAAATCACGCAAAAGATCATGAAGACGGCATGTTCTGGCTTTCCCATTGGATCTTCTTTTGGAGACGTTGACTAGGCTTCTGTTAATCAGCTCCAGCAAGTACTGTTCAGCCACCTCCTCCAAGCTCTTGGAATCAGTTTCTTGTACGAGTCCTTCTGCCATCCAATAACGCATCAACTTGTTTGCAGGAATATCTTTGTTCTGAAGGAAAACTCCAAAATAAAGAAAGCATGCCTTCAGTTGTTCAGGCAAGTGCTTGTAGCTCACTTCTATAATTTTCCTGCACCTGCTTTCTGGATTGTCAATTATTTCTGAGCTGAAGCTTTTTGCAACTGCTTTCCACGACTCCTCACTCTTTTCTATTGTTTGGAGTAGACCAGCTACTGTGACAACTGCAAGTGGTAAGCCCTGACAATATTGAGCTATTTCCACACCAGCTTCCATCAATCCCTCAGGACAAACTGCACCACCAAATATCTTCTTTTGCAATAACATCCAACTTTGGGCATCAGAAAGTAGGGAAATGGAATGAGGATCACAACCAGGCTTGATTCTTGAAGCCACATCCCGAAGTCGACTTGTTATGAGAATTCTACTTCCGTTGCTATCATCAGGGAAACAAAGGCTAAAGTCATTCCAGGCACCAGTGTCCCAAACATCATCCATAACAATGAGATACCTGTTTCCCAACAAACATTGACGCAATTTGGCCAGAAGATCATCTTCACTCAGTAGATTAATTTCATCAGTAAGGAAAGGCATGTGACTCATTATTTCAAGCGACAGATCCCTTTTTGAGTATGTTTGTGAAACAGTACACCATGCACGGCGATGAAAATAGAGCTTGACAGCTGAATTGTTGTATAATTTTCTAGCCAAAGTTGTCTTCCCAATTCCAGGCATCCCAACAATGGAAACAACATCCCGCTGCGCAGATCCTCGTGTGAGACAATCAACTATTGCTTTTTCTTCATCAACGAGATCAATCAGCATTTCATTGATTTCTACAGTAGTATTTTGTGACACCATCTGGGATGGAGTCCGGTGGGAACTTGTTACTTTCCTGGCATATGGCATCTCATGAATTTCAGAGACCCTTTGTTCAAAGAGTCTGATGTCCTCCAACAGATCATAAAACCACAGTGATTGCTCCAAATGGCCGTCAGCCTCAATTTTCTGAACAACATACTCCAGTTTATAAGCTACCTCTATGACTTGATTCCCAAGATCATTCAATTCTCCAAGCTCAACATCAAAATCTTTTATTTTCGTAAAAAAAGATTCCAAGGACTTAAGATGCGACAGAACCTCCTGAATATGATGCTTCACAGGTGCAATCGACTGAGGATCATGTTTTAGAAGCTCACTTATGTTCCAGCCAATGGATCCCAGAGCATTGATCTTGGGGAAACTGGAATTAGGAAATTGTTTACCAATCCCTTTGAACTTTTCCACTTTATCCAACACCAGGGGCAATGAACTTTTGATTTTCAAGAGCCTCTCATGGACAGGGAGGTACGAATAAGAGAGAAGCGTTATATCCCTAACAGTTGCTTCAACTTGTCTGATGATTATTGCTTCAGTGGAAGATCCCCTTGCCAATTTATTCATCACAAATATCTTAATATATTTAAGGTACTCAACAATGGCGATAATTTGATCTTTCTCATGATGAGTTGTACATTGATTGACATCACTACTCTTCAATAAGTCAGTCAGGAGAGACTCGGATTTAAAAAAGACAATCCTAAAGAGAAACTGAAGAAGAGAGTGTTTTACCATAGTACTATCAATTTCCTTGTAATGAAAGGACCTCTGAAGGGAATCGATCTCTTTACCGAGTTCTATATAGAGTTCCGAACTCTTTTTCACAAATGTGTTCCCTTGCTTCCACAGAATCCCGATCCATTTATCTTCGCTCATAGTTTTCAGAGTCCTGAGAATCTGGCTACCACCCACCGTCATAGCAGCATTGGAAGTGCGGAGTTGTTCTTTGAGAAAAAGCTCAGTATTGAGAAGAATAATCTTTGTCAAAGTCAAGGCAGAATCTGCTGCCTCTGGTACACCCCTGCGAAAGGAAAATGCAACCTCACCAAGAACCGCCAGAATCTCTGCGAACAAGCTCTGCATATCTTCACCATCATCCTCCAGTGTACTGCCAAAATAAAGTGTAATCAGGGAGTTCATCTCCTTGCTAAGAAGGTCATCTTCGCCGGTCTTCAAGAGAATGTAGCAGCAAAATTGGGCAACAGAAGCAGTCTCCGAATTAATTCTGTAAAGATATCCCTGGCAACCAAGAGCCAGCTGTAGGAACTCCAGATTCGAAGGCTGAATCAGCCTATGCAAATCCAAAATCACAGCAGATGCAAGTCGAGCAGCCTCAAGATTACCCATAGACCTATGAAACCATAAGCTACAAGCACGAAATGCAATCTCCAAAACCAACAATTCAGAACGTGCAAGAAAAGTACCAACCGGAGCATCATTTCCAAGATCAGAGCAAGTAACATCTTTCTGTACAGCTTTCAAGTACCTGTGGATCCGCAGAAGCTCGTTGTGGGCAATAGTGACAATACCACCGTCGGCATCCTTTAACAACGGCAGATTCTTCGCCAAAAGAGGAAAAAACAGATTCAAAGTTTCAAAATGCGCTGCCACATCGCCAACCTTCCCCTCAACTGCGAACTCCTGGAGAGCTACTCGAATCTCCGACCTGCAGAGCTCCTCAGTCTTTCTTTGACATTTACCCAGCAAATTAAGGATTTCCTGGGGCTTTCTCAAGAAGTACTTCACAGATTGGTTACTAAAAACACACGAGTATACCTCCGAGAGAATCGCATCCGCAACGCCTTTACTCTTCGGAACCAGCGAATTCTTCGCCGCCGCTGCCGTACTGCTTTTTAATTTGCACTTCACCAACAGGTCTATGAACTCCCAGTCTTGGCGAAGTCGATTAACGCCGAGAGAAATGGAGTCGGACAGCCGGTCGTAGTCGTGCTTAGACTCAAAGAGTTGGCGAGTTCGTGCCGTTATCCCGCCGGCGCCGGGTTTCTTCTTCGCAATGAACTCCGTCCACTGAGTAATCAACAGCTCCAAGTTGCGATGAATCTCACCTATCTGAAGATACAATGCAGCCTCCATCTCTCCAGAAGCTTGAACAGTTTGTTGCAGAAAAAGCAAGAAAGGTAATACTGTGCCTGACTTATCGCTTTGATGCCTGCCAGCAGTAGCCGCCATATATAGTCCAAAATTATTTTAATTGAGTAAAGGATGCTAGTGGCGGAGTGGGCCGCCATAGATAGTCCAAAATTATTTTAAAACTCCTTCTAGTCTACATTTACTATTTATCAAATATTATTTTATTCGTCATAGCAAAATATTTATCAAAAATATTTTTAAAAAATAAATTTTTATTTATCATTACTATAATTAGTTAAATATATTAATGGTTAAACAAATATTTTGATGAACGTGAAAAACATGCTGATATTTAAAATGTGACGGAGGGAGTATTAAATTTTGATAGGTCAAATATGACTTGTAAATGCTACACACTAAGAATAGGCGGGGCATTGTGACTGGTCAACTTTCCCGGCTCATATCGATAACGGGTAGGATTGGATCGGATCAAAATTCTTATAGGTTGGGTCGGGTCGGGTTGAACAGGATCACAAAATTGACCCATATCATTGTAAATACTTTTATAATATTCAATAAAATGAATTATTTTTAAATATATTAATATTTAAATAATAAAATCAAAATTTATTTTCATATAATTTAAATTATTTTATTTTATTATAAATTATTCACTTAATACACAAAAAAATATAATTATTTTCATTATACTTAGTTATAATACATTTAATCTTTCAATTAAAAGATATAATTTTACAAAAAAAATTATTTATATAAATATTGAATATATTTCGTATTTTAATTTATTTATAATTAATATTATTTTTATAAAATTATTTTTCAAGAATGTTAAACATGTTATGAAGTAAATTAATGATAGATATGTTAAATTAAACTAATTATTTTTTATAAAAAAAATAGATGGAGTCCCACCGCGCGATGCGGGGTGCTTTTGATTCAAAATAATTTTTTAAATATAAAATGTTTTTATTATGTTTCATATATAATATAAGAAATGAAAATTAAATTATAATTTCAATTATTTATTTTTAACCATAAGAATTAAAAAGTAAAAGTAATGAATTGAGGTGAAATTTATTAAATATGAAAGAAAGTGAAATTAGTATTATTGTAACAATTGTAGAATCAATTTATAGCACGAAAATGAGGTAAAATTTAATAGAAATAATGAAGTTGCCTTTTGAAAGTTGTTATTAATGGTGGTACAGAGTAAGTTTATAATTTCAGGAAAATTTAAGATGTATAAATATTTTCCTAAATTTTCTTGTGTTGACTTTTATGCCTTTCTTTATTCATTTTCATGTTTTATGGTTATATTTAATTATCTATTTGATAATTGTGCATAATTATCACTTTCACTTTAGTTGGACAAGGAGATAAGTTGTTTTTAAGTTAATAATGAAATAATAATTATAATAATTTTACTTAGATATATCAATAAAACATCCATAAAGATAATATACGAAAAGGTTGGGCATATATTAAAATTATAATCGAAAATATAATCATAAGATAAAAACCTCTATAATAATACAAGTAAAGAATGTAAAATATTACTTCAAAACAATGTAAAATATTTAAATAATAGGTTCACTATTACGGAAAGTATAATCTCACAATTACCCAATAAATGAATAGATATGAAAATAATTAAGTAAATCTATTGTTTGCTCCCATAAATTGTTTAAGATAATAAATAGAGAAATAACATAATATGGATCATCTTCTATAATTGATAAAATTTGAAGCCTATGTTATCCTCCTTGTCTTTGATTTTGATTGATCTTCATCTTCATTGTCAAAGCTTGAAATCATATTAAGTTGCACGTCTTTATTTCTTCCTCTTGATTTTTTGACTATTTAACAATAAAGACAGAATCTATTAGGATATGAAAATAATTTTTGTATTGGTTCAAGAATTTACCTCCAGAGTGTTTCTGTGTATCATAAACATCATGTATTGGAACTATATCTTCTAATCCCGGCATGTTGTCTTCTTCTTCAGTTTCAGCCTTGTCTCCGAAAGATATAATGGAGTATTTCTGTTCATTTTCACCTTCTCTCATAGCAACTTTGACTTGAACTATATAATAAGTACTTGCAATTTCATTATTGCATTTCTCAATGTAACCCTATTATAAAAGAAAATGTGTAGATACAGTTGGTAAGTGGATATAAATATATAACTTATGTAATGTACCAAATTATGAAAATGTATCAAACCTTAGTAATTTTATTCATTGCTTGTTCAGCGGGGAGACCCAATAATTTTTCTACATTTTCACCAAAAAAGGAAGCTGTGATCTTTCCACTCTCATCTGTTAGGTGAGTGTGAAATCGACACCTAAATAAGAAAAGTTAACTTGTTGTGACATCCCTTGTAAGTATTAATATACAATGGATAATGAAAAAAATAAAAGGCAATGAAAACAAATAATTTAAATAAAAGCTTTGTCAAATGTTGAAATATACTACAAAATCTCCACTTCACAGTACACAGCACATGAAGACTGGAACATAGTAGTGACAGATACGGACAACTCGTCCAGTTGAAACAATCTACTGCACAACTTTGAGCCATACATCAACCACTTGTCAATATTTTCTCCAACGTTTACCAATGGTAAGTCAACTTTCTTAGAAGCGGCCCTGAGCATATAAAGTTAAAGAGATTCTGTATGCAAAGGACACTTGGCTTTCCAAAATCAAAGTAGGCTAACAGTTTCCATAAGAAATGGATTTTTAAAGAGGCACAAAAACAAAGGAAAACTACTCACTGTAAACTAAATCAAAAGTTTTTTTCATTAGAAAAGCCTTGTGAAAGCTCAAAAGTGAACATGAGATAATCTAGTATATTCATAAGGTCATTTTGCCCCTTGGGTCAAGTGCATATTCTTGTGCTTCAGTTCAGATTAAAGTTTGCATTTGAGCAATGTAAAAAAGAGTGTAGAGAGTTAAAATTAAACAAAAATATTTTCATGTATAAGTGTATCAGGTATAGAGGGAAACCACATGATCTAGAGTTGGAATTGCATTTGCATATTGCTCTTCATCATCATATTTTAAAATTAATACTCTGAACACCAACCATACAAACCAGGAAACACCTGCAAAGAACCAATCTGCCGATACACTAAAAGCTGAAATACAGAATACCAAGACAATCAAACAGAATCCCTGTGCATCAGAGACTTTAGTAAGGAAGAATATATAAGTCACCCAACATGAAGCCTTGTAGGGCATCAGGGCTATGGAAATCCTTCGTTTAAATTTTAATTAAGTCTTCTCAAATACAGAGAGGAATAAAAAACAAAGATCGGCCACTTGCATGGTCAACATTGTAAAAGGGGAAAAATAATTAGAAATATACCTTGGTGCTGAAATTTGTTTTTTCACTGATATTGTATTTGAATTCAAAGTTGTAGGATGCAGTTGTAGCACTGTAACACTTCTGACAGACCATGTAGTGATAGATTTGTATTATATCTTTGGAAAGAATCCTCACTCTTGTTATAACCACCTAAAAGATACACATCGAACAAATTGTGTAAATATAGGTGATGGATAAATTATAAAACGAAGGAAAAATAAAAGTCTATTACCTTTTGATGAGCCTTAATATTAGCAACTTTTGAGTAAATTGTGTCTTTTTTATGGGTATTGCAAATCTTTTTCCTTGTTTTAATTTAGATGGATTTTCAATTGCAATAGCAATTTCTTTTCTATTTAATTGTGCCCTGAAAAATTTATGACACGTAAAGAGTATGATAGACATACAAATGTAATTGAAAAATGTAAATGTCAAAGCAACATATATGATGTAAAAAATAGTGGATGTGGTGTTACCATTTTTTTAGTTGAATGGATTGTTTGTTTTGATCATCAATCAGGAGTGATGCCCGATAGTTTATTGCAACCTCTATACTATTAGGATAAAGAAGATAAATATATATAGAAGAGTTAATCCAATAAAATATTGATTACGAGAGAATAATAATAATAATATTAATGGATTAATTAAAATTTAATTACCATTGAAGCAATCAATAGCTAGGCGTCTACCAATTAAAATTGGCATTGATTTGATGTTTTGAACCAAGAACTTTCCTTCGGTAGGTAGGAATTCTTCCCACATTGATAACACAACTGTTTGAAATTTGAAATCACTAAGATATTTGTTGTCTAGGGAGATGCACTTGCAATGTATATACAGCCGGCTTCATGTGATTTAGCTTAAAACCAAAAATTCTCCATGCAGCTTCAGACGGTCCAACCCAACGACCATATTGATAAAGCTTAATCTCATCAACTATATCATCTTCTGAATCACCTTGAAATGCAAAACCAATTTTGTCACTGTCCTTGAAAATATATTTGTGTACATATTTGATTAGCTTAATAGTGGAACATATCTCAACATTAATATGGCAACCATATGTTGCTGCTAAATAGCAATTATAACCTACTACCCAATTATTGCCCATGTCAACTTTTCGTATTCTAACTGTTCGGCCATCATCTCTCCTTCTATATAATGGATAACCATCTTCAGCATGACATGTCGATTGCCTGAAAGGTTTAGGGAAGCCAAATTTACATTTTTCATTCCTCATGCATGCACACTTTGGATTTAACTTACCACACGGACCGTGCATCATATTCTCTGTTACCACCTCAAATAAATGAGGGTCTTTGTCTGATCAAGTAGCTCAGCACACACAATGCGATCATAACCATCTGGACCCAATGGTTTACTTCCAGGTTTTAAAATGATCAACATATGAACATGAGGTAAACCTCTTTTATGATATTCAGTAGCATATATCAAAGATTGCACAACACCTAGAAATTATCTTTTCACCAAGTCATCCTTCAATTGCTCAACTTCACCCTTAAAAACTCTAGCACACAAATCAGGCCTATCATTTGCAGTTTCTCCATACTTCAAATTATCTTTAATCTCCGGCCAATATGGATTGAAAGTCATCATCAATAACACATCAGGCTTACCAATTTTTTAACAATGGCCATAGCATCAAGGTATCTTTGTCGCATATCCCTAAGTCCGCCAATAAATGCGGAAGGCAATATAATACGCCTACCAAGCGCAGAACCAGTGACTAAACCTGCACCAACACCATCAAAAATACCTTGAACCATCTCAGTTCTAAATTCAGCTTGCTTGTCTCTTAAGAATTCTAATCTTCATGTCTCAATTTTAATATACATATCAACCACAAACTGTTGCAATAATCGTCCGACGTGTAAGAGCATTGATAAATCATCATCTCGCATTTGTAGCTTATAGAAATAGTACTCTCTTGCAGTAACAACACCTTTATTTCTTTTACCATCTCTCACAACAGCATAAAAATTATAAAAAATTAAAAAATCATGTATAAAATAATTATGAATTAAATATTCTTTAATCAAAAAAGTTAAATACCTTTACTTTCTGCATTAATAAGAGAGTCCGGAGAATAAAATTGCAATATTTTTTGCACATCACCATTAAGAACCAAATGCCTTTTTCTAATTCTCTTTTATATTTAGGTAAAAACCAGGCTGCCCACCGGGAAACATAAGAGGATATTGCATAGGATTATAACAACCATAGTACTGTTTTATAGTATACGATTTTCCCTCCACACCATAAACCTGAACTGGAACAGTTTTATCACATGCTTCATCTTCACTTTGTACATATATGACTGCAACTTGATAAACACTGGGAAGATTGTACCTTCTTTGATCTAGATTTGGATTTGCACTAAGAACTATTCTTTTGGTTTCAAGATCAGGAATCATTTTAGCTTCTTGAAGAATTGAAAATAGGGATTTTCTCTAAGAATTTCCATTAACAGTTTCATAGTGTCCTCTTCAAATTTGCCCCATGTTTTAAGTCGCTCGCATAGTTCTTCATGATTAGTGTCAAATAAATAAAGCTGAACTCCTGAGAGCTTATATTTTCCCATGTTATTCAAAGGATTTAGAAAATGATGTATTTGACCATGCACTTTGAAGGTATACACACCATCAGAATTTGCAGTCAAATTCGAGTCATAACTTTCACTAAAAGTCGTAAAGGCAAGATTGTTGTTGTACGTCCTGATATTATTCCTAAAATGTCTACACTGTGGTGTTTCTCCAACTAACAGTGATAGCAGTTTCTTAGGTATTGGAATGGATTCAAAATAAATTTCACCTCGACCACAACAAAAAATAGTTGATTCTTAATTGAACAGTTTAGCTTTACAATGCCTACAATCATCAATAGTAAGCAAGACTCTAACACAATTCGGAACATCGTCCAACATGTTTCTTTCTTGTTTTCAACACTTCAGCTGCATATTTTTCGTTTTAAATCTCATGAACAATTTATAATCAAGTTGGTATAATGAGAGCAACCAATAAAAATATCATATGAACTAAAATATTATTTTCAAATGGTTAAATGTTTATTGAAACGTACCGGTTGAACTGTGGGAAATTGAATCCAATTGTGAGACTCTCACATCTACTCTTGAAGCCATTGAACTTTTTCTCGATGCATTATATCCTTTCATTTGAAGTAAATGTTTTTGTTTCTTCTCAGGTGGCATCTCAGCATAAGCTTTTCTTCTTTTAGCATTCTTATCACTTTCATCAACTGGATATATAGAATGAAAAAAAATCAAGTTCAAAAATTAATATTCATAACAAATAAATAATGAAATTACTTTAATTTAATGCATGCATGCAAACAAGTCTGTAAAACTATATGCCCAAAACTTAAAGAAAATTGAGCAAGCCGTGTTTATCTTAATCAAATTTAGGATTAATTCATAACACAACATTTAGAAAACACATAAATTAAACTTTTTGACCAAGAATACTGCTAAAATTATTTTAAACTTGCAATAACTTTCATTAATTGGTTTCATAGATACGAAACTTACCTAGCCTCTTGTTGGAATCCATGTTCTTACACCAGTCCAAGAAACTTGACTTTGTATCAGTCAAGAAGCAAGAGATGTACAAGGAGATGAACTTCACCAGACCTGATAACAAAATTTGCATAAGAGAATGACCAAATTTGCATGGCTTTGAACAAAAAATAAACTGGAGCCCTACTTCTTGCTAAAACCTGAAGTTCATCGTGCACAAACAAACTAGGAGTTTCATTATACTCCTTAAGAATGCTTACTCATTAACCTTGCAAATCAAACCACAAGACTCGGTGTTCGGCTTTGACAGGTTGAAACACAATAAGCAAGAAATGAAGTCCCAGAGCAGCCCATGTAAAGTTATAACCATTATTACTAATAACTTTCTTGATCAGTCTAGTGGTTCCATACAACTCTTGTTCGGTGCTTAGATACCATATATTGAATCCAGCGTGACGCACAAGGCATTGTTGAGAGTCAATGGATCCACCAATATAATGAGATTCTCAGCATCATTTCTGCCTTCAGTTTTGTCATTTTATGCATATCTAATTACTTTAAATTTTTGTCTTCTCATTGTTGTATGTCTTTAACTTCCAGTTATCTCATCGACTTTAGTAGTACAATAGATGAGTTCACTGTGAAGAGTTTATAAGATAAGCAAACAACCCTTGCTCACCGGCATATCAAAGCACAGTTCAATGTGACCCCAAGAATAGGTTGGCAGATTAATCCTTTTGGGAATTCTCAAATATAGGCATATCTTCTTGGTGCAGAGGTATGATTTTTTACTTGCTTTTCTTTGTGAGCCTTGATTATCTAATGCCACTTCCTTAACACGATCACAGTGATAAATATAAGCATGATTAAAAGTTATCTTAGGTACTTATGACATATAATGTTAGTTGTGGAACAACAGTTGACCATGCTTTATAACGGGGTCTTACTTAAACCATTAGGTGGTATGGTTTAGCTGGTATAAACCTTAATTATGTATGGGTCCTGATCTACTCGACCCTTCTGAATTGCAGGTACTAATCACCACCTGTTATTGCTGCAGCTGCCTGGCTATGCCGGTGATTGTTAGTGTCCCTAAATATACATATTCTATTCTAAACCTCCTCCCTATGTCCAACAGTTTTAGATGCCTGGTAATAGTAACTTTTTCTAGAAGGAAGACAGAGAGAATGGTTGTGAAGTTCTCCAATAACTAATTCTTCCCAACCCTTATAAAACCCAAATATCACCTCAATATTGCAAAGTGATCAATTAAACTAACTATAGCGACTAATATCTCGTAGCTTTACTAAACAATTGACAAAAAGAGTCATTGCAACCAAAGATAACTGGAAAATAGATGAATTGCAACTACTAAAATGCTTAACTAAACTCAATACTAATCAAATACTACTAAAACAATATAGAAACAAGAAATGGAGCGAATTGGGGTGATATTATTGAATTCTGTGAACGTAACAAGGGGTGACGATAAAGCGAGTGGATCCCATGGAAAGTGAGTTAATGTATATAAGATCTTCTAGAGATGGTGGTTGACTAAAGAAACAATAAAGGACTAATTGCTAGGGAAAATGGGGTAATTTATAGAATGACACGACACTACAAATTGAGAAAGATACCTTTCTGATATATGTCAACGGATATACTAAACCATTGCATGTTGTTCTTCAATAATTAATCGCCACATGATTTCTACCAAGAAGAAGAGTATGCACAATCTAAATTCTGTATAAAATTCAATCAAAATGAGACTTAGATCATCAAACAACAAAAAGGCACCAAGAAATCACCTCAGAAGGCAATCTTTCTTGCTAAAAATGAAAATTCTGGACATATAAACGACAAAAGAAATCTCCTTGGTTGAGATATTAAATACTACTTATAATCAGATGAATACAATATCTCCACTAAATGCACAAGAAGTAGCCTTATCAGAAACAAAAGATTGAGAGATCAAATACTAATGTCCCCTCATTTCACAAATTTTAGTTAAATCCAACAAAGTGGATATGATTATAAATAAGACGAAACTAATTTCACAACCAATCAACAATTAGGAAAGCATTAAAGTTACGAGCTTAAGACCTTACAGTGCAAAGAATGGGAAAGAAGGGATCCAAAATTATTAGCCTTTGAGATTGATCAAGGAAGCAGTGGAGTGGTGAGGATTTTTCACTCATTCCCTAAAAAGCTGACCAAACTCTATCTTTTATTATCTGTAGAGCTCCTAAACCACCACTGTAAAACATAATCCATGAGTATATAGAAATCAAAGGTAAAAAAAACTTAATGTTAATGATTTCTTGCAGGCTAGCAATTGGCTAACAACACTTGTCACTAAACAGACCACGAGAAAACTACTCCTATCTAATGTAGAACACATACAAGATATTGACACATACAAGAAGATAATAGTAATAGCAATAGAAATGCAAACAAATCTTTAGGACATACATCAGAGAAGCTGTAATAGCACAAACACAAAGCAATCCGACAAATAAAGGTCAAATGAATTTATGACTCTGCAACTGAAGAAAAGAAACTTGCAAATCACAGTGCAACAAACTCAATATGTACCAGGATATGGCTCAATACCATAATTTATCATTTATGCTTCCTAATAACTTCTTTTTTAAGACATATTAGCAACTTCGATGTATCGACCTATTACCAGGAACCTGTAACATGAACTACGGATACTTTGTCTATATCCAACTCAATCAACAATTACCGACAAATTTCCACTTAAGTAATCCTTTGTTGTCACAGCTTAGTTTTTGCCTCTGATGATCATCTTTTCCTCCAACAGGTTAGAAATTTATTGTTGATTGGAGGGCTATTTTGTGGACCACTTCTTGTATCATTTTATTTTCACATATATTACTTCTATTTCCACCAAAGCAATTCAGGGTATATGCACAAACTAACCAAGAAAAAAATGAATGTGAATGAGGTAGGTTGACACCTTACCGCCAACATAAAACACACATTAACTATTATATAATATTGATTGCACGGGAAATTGATATCATCTCCAAAGTTGAAAGAAAAAAAATCAAAAAGTCACAGTACCGATTTTACTTATGCACACTATTTGACTTACTATAAAAATCATCTCAGAAGCTAAAGTATAGGTTGCAATACGTCGATACTTATGCCATCAGCAACTCTAGATAAAACAAGAGAAGCAAACTACTTCACTAACAAAGGATACTTTAGGCCTTGTACCCTTCCTAAAGAGAAAATGAAACAGCATGATCGATTACTATCATAATAACTGTATTTATCTCTTGTATTATATGAACCGAGCATGAAATAGCAGAGAAGGCTAGACACGACATACAAAATTTGAACATTTACGCATTTTTATACAATCTATACCATGGAATTTGAAATTTTTAGTCAATCTAACACAACACTTTCATTTTTCTGTCTGGGACAACTTACCAATACCTAGCAGGCTACATGTACACAATCTAAAGTGATAAATGAAATTAAACAACAAAATTGATGATCATAAATGATTTGAGGTTACATACTGACATTAATCATTGAATTCTAACTAATCAACTCTCTTCTCAATTCATGAAATCCATAAACGATGAAAACAAAGTAACCAAAAAAACAATACTCACACTATACCAGGAAATTAACTTCAGGTTAAGAAAATTATAATCTCATTAAAAATATAAGCTACAGCTACAATTAGCATTCATAAGAACAACATCCTTGTATTTAATCCCAATCACAGAAGTTCCCGTCACAATAGATATAAACATGCATGGCATACTACATATGTTCTAGTCCTTAAATTTTTGGGTATTAATCGTGAGAACACATCAACTTCAAATACTAAACAAGTAGATATCAAACAATACTTATGTCTTAACAATGCTATTAATAAAAAACACCGCACAATGCATGATGTTATGGAAATGAAACTTCTTGAGTGCATTTCAAGAAAGAAACTCATTTTAAGAAGTACCCGTGTTTCAATAGTTCCTCATTTAACAAATTAACATGATTCAAGATGTACAACCAACAAAAGAAAGACGAAATACAACCAGGGAGAACACAAGATTTATCTACTTACAAGATTGGAATAAAATCTGCTACCTTTTCATAGTCGATGAGAGCATTCCAAAAAAAGTCTACATCCACATCAACAACTACACAAATATCTTTATAGTTTGATGAAAAATAACATATAAGAATTCTGCAAGAAAAAAAGGGGAGCAATTGACCTATGTGACAGCCTAAGAATCATTGTAAATTTGTAATATGTTTTATAAAGTTAATAATATCCAGATATTTCAGATAATAGGTCACTTTCACAAGAGATTGCATATGATATATGTTTGTCCACACGTTAGCATTTGACCAACTAATCCTAACTACTCATTATGAGGATCAACTTGCAGTTAATCACCCTAAAACCCTGCATATGATATGAGTTATGAGTAACACTCACAATATAGATAATTTCATGTGTTTAATGATAAAATCTAGTAATTACCATACATAATGTACTGCTGAAAACAAAATGTTAACCAAGGATAATGGAAAAAAACCTGAATATTTTCAAGGATGCTGTGCATATGATATCGAAGAAATAAATATAGCAACAATTTTTAACGTGCATTCGATACTTTGATCATGCTTTGTTGGTATGTCTTAGCTTCCTACATGTTTGACACCAAAGCCTGAACCTCTAAACAATGTTCCACCTATTGTTTATGAAGCCATCGAAAACTAAAGCCTCCAGAGCAAGGCTTAGAAGTATCACAAAAATGCATCTTTATCAAGTACTGAACCCCTTGACAACTCCAAACAACCATGTTCTATTGAACTTCTGATAGTTTTCATTAGTCGAGTTCCTACAAGAGTTATCATAAAAGAAATAAAACTTCAAGCACCATCAACAAAACCACTTGTTGCTCAGTTCTTCCCTAATCAGCTAGAGTAAACATATCCAGCGCCAAGTCGGAACCTAAAATCGCAGAATCACGTATTCTCCATGTCAACAGTCATGACCTGAGGTAATGTACAGTCTTG
>JAULKK010000003.1:41936-58921 GCA_032355705.1 Rubia peregrina | reverse complement strand
CATATTAAGTGCCGAACATGTGTCTCGAACGGTGTGCAATGATTGGTGTGCAATTTAGGCTGGGACGGAGGGAGTATTAAAAAACAACGATATTAAGTTTTAAAACATCAATTAAAATTTAAGTATAAATTTAAATTTATATAATAAAATATCACTAGCTAATGTCAACATGTATAAAGTGTCAAAATTTTAACATACAAACGCAAGATTTACAATAAAAGATTAAAAATTAACTTTAAGACACATAATTTTAGTGAAACAATGGATTTTGAAAAAACATCACAAGGTTTGGTTGAAACATCAAGTATTGAAATTGAAACATCAAGTCTGCTACTAAAAACCCGCACATTGTGCGGAAATGAGGGGAAAAATTATCCGTGAATTTCTCTGATCCAGATTCTTGACCCACGAGATTCTTATGACCCAAAATCATTAATTCCTCAATTATTTAAGTCCATCACCTTCAGAACGTGATATTTGCACTCAAATCCCTCCTTACTCTCTCAAATTTTCTTAAATTATATTTGGAACATCATCTCTAATTAAACTGTATTATATTGCACATTAATCTTTGATCTTGCTGTGAGACGATCTCGCACAAGACTTTGTCTTTATCTTTTCCACTTAACGCACGTCATATTTTGTGAGAATTCGCACTATCATGAAATTTCTTGTAAATTTCTCGTTAAGTGAAATTTCTTGTTTAGTGTCGGGAAATGTTTTATTAATTTTGACTTGAAGGAGAGTAGATATTTCCCCCCTTGCTTCTTCTTCGTCTCTCTTTATTATTATTATATTATTGTAAATGGAAACCGTTGAGACCGTTGTGAGTTGTTCACATACAGCGAGCTCTCTATGATAAGCGCCAAGTCGTTAATAAACGCGTCGACTCTACCAATGGGTCTCGGACACTCAGTTCCCAACACTATCCCAGCGGCTTCAATGTCCGGGAGCTCTGCCGCCACCAAGACTCCGCCGTCCTCCGTAAGAATTGCCGTCATCGGCGACGTGGTGAGCTCTCTATCCTCCCTAGATTTTGTCAAAATCCCCTCCTTAGTTGACAGTTTTGAAGTCTCTTTAATCTAATATCGTAATTCGAATTCTCTGGCCATTTTGAAGCATGATGATTGGAGTCTAGAGGAAGATACCAAGGCTCTTCAGCTGCTCAAGGTTTTCCTGTCTTTACTTTCTTTTTTTCCTAGATTTTGAGGCATGACGACTTTTAAGTTGACTCTGTGTGTTAATTTAGTAGGTGATTCAAACTGTATTTTTCTTTCTTTCATAGTTTGTGAAAGGATGAGTGGATAATGCTAGCCTTCAGTTATTTCTGAGATATTGTAGTATTTTAAAAGTTGATTGAATGAGATTTATGACTTACGAGCTGCGAAACTATGCGAACCTGCTTCCCCGAAGGAGAGGAAAACTAAAAAGGAAAAGAGAGATCAATTTTTTTCCAACTAAACCTGTTTCATTCTTCGGGTATCCAGCCATATACTGAAAGTGCGACATTTTATTGGAAATGCTTCATTCCTGTAAGAAATTGATGAGGATGAGATTGATATTGTGACTATTTTCACATCTCAAGGAAATCCTCGATTTCATATCCCACCCCACTCTTCCTGTAATATAAGACGTGGAAATAGCCTTCTCATTGCTTAAAAAATAAAGATAGGCAGAAGTATAGCAAAGAGATGAGGGGATATCTTTCTAAACATCTCTTCAATACTTGCGTCTTTTGTATTTTAAGTAGCGTCTTTATTAACTTGTATTTGTGTAATACAACAACTATAACAACTAAGCCTTTATTCCACTATGTAGGGTCGGCTACATGGATCATATTCCGTTATCGCATTTGGTTGTGACGCATAGCTTCATTTATCCATAAATGAATCACATCCTCCTTTACTGTTTCTTTTCAAGTCTTTTTTGGTCGTCCTCTTCCTTTTTTTAAAATTTTTTTACTGGTTTTCTTTGATCTAAACATCTTATTGAACTATCTAATGGTCTCCTAGGCGGCTACGTATATGTCCAAGCCATCTTAAGCATGTTTCTCTTATTATCTTTTCTATTAGTGCTTCTCCTATTTAACATCCTCATTTCCGCTACTCTCATATTTTGTTCACGTTCATACTTCGTGGCTAAACACTCTGAACTGTAAAGCATCGCCAGCCTTGTAACCATTCTGTAGATTTTTCCTTTAATTTGAGCGGTACTTTATGATCTCATTCACCATTTGTTCATTCAGTCTGTTCTTGTAAAAAATCGTACAAATAAGAGATGGATGCATGCATGAAACTAGATATTCATCTTTAGCCCTACAAATTTATTTTGTTACTTTTCATTCTTCCTGGATCTGATGCAATTTACTTTGCCAAAATGCAGCCGGATTTGGTGCTTTTCACAGGCATGTTCTCTCTCTTTATTGTCCACTTCATGTGGTTGGAAAATGCATTTTGAGCCCTCACTTTTCTGTTCTCTTGAATAATTGTATTTTTCCGTTTTTGGATTAGACCATGAGCTAAGTTATTCTGACTTATATGAACCTATCTTCTATTGATTCATATCAGGTGATTTTGGTAATGAGAATGTTGATCTTGTTAGAAGTGTTGCAGAGGTTGACTTCACCAAAGCTGTTATTCTAGGAAATCATGATGCCTGGTCCACTAGGAAATTCTCTGCAAGGTAATTCAACACTTTACATTGTTAGAATGTGGCATTACTGTGCAAAGGAGTACACATAATAGACTGTTTTTCCTTTTTGGATAGGTTATCTATTTTGTTTCATGAATAATCATGTGTTTTCATGTATAATACTTACTGTCCTTGATATGTGAATATGTTGGATATCATTTTTACCTTGTTTGTGGAAATCAAGAAACTAGGTTACTCTTTTATACTCCCTCCATCCCATAAAAAAAGCATGTTTTCTATTTTCGTCTGTCCCAACTAAATGACATACTTTGAAAATTAACTAAAATGACAAAGAATATGTTGTTAAATTCTCACAGTGTCCTCTTTAACTTTAAAAAAATTTAGACTGGACCCGCTGTTTTCCGAGTATATGTTATGAGTCCAGATTATTTCCTGATAAAAGCATCACTGGCATAGATCTTGACACTTAGATAAAAGGGTAATTATTTTTTTTGTATTTTACACTGTTCTGGTTCTAAATATGTGCTGTGTCATATAATAAAATACTGTTGGAATTGAGGCTTCATGTAGAGAATTTAGTTTTGGTATGGAAACCAAGTTATTTGTTTATTACCAACCTTTCTATAAATTTAATGACCTAGTTAGGTACGTATAATGCTTAAGTCAGCAAATAAACAGAGTAGGATACACAAACCTTCAAATGAGAACTTGTCACACTCTCTATTCGAAGTACAAAGAAAAGCATATAAGCTAGATCACAGAGTGCAGTTTGGTGGTAATAGGTGTCACCTGTAACCAGTAGGTTGCTTGTTTGAGTCACCTTGGGGAAGGCGAGGAGCCAACTTTAATTCTCCTATATATGTATAGGCGCGTGTGTGTGTTTGTAAGCAAACTGCCAGTCTAGAGGCTACTATTTGAATTTTCCGAAGTTTACCATTAGATCATTTGGCATGCGGCTCCATTCGCTTTGCTCAAGAGATACTGTGGATTAATTGATTAATTCAGAGTAGTTCCTAAAGAAAAATGTATTACTTAGCTTTTTGCTAGTGATCCATGAAAAATAGACCTTCCTATTTTACTGAGGTTTCACTATATGTTGGCTTTTCTTTTTGCCTGGTCTTATTATATCTTTTGTCTTTGGATTTATACAAATATGGGTTTCCCTGCTTCAAATACTCATAGCTGCTCTTCTCATATTATTATTCTTTCGACATACCTTTGCTCTAAACCTCTTTGAGACATTTTGTAACATTGTGATTGTTCCTCGATTTTTGAATTTCAGGGAAAGAGATCCTGTCCAGCTACAGCTGGAATGGTAAGTTATCTAGCTGTTACAAGTTTGTTGAGGTTGGATATTAAACCAAGTGTATGCAATAAGAAATTATACATGGCCTTCTCTGCATTTAATTGATGATCTTGCTCCAATCTCAAAATTCAAAGGAACGATTTGATTCTTAAAAGGAAAGTGCAGTTTTAAAGAGAAACAAAAGTCTGTTTTCTTGCCTCAGTTATTAGTGTATAACCAATATGCTCCTTCATATTGGTTAGTCTAGGTGATGAGCATGTCGGCTATCGATGCATCAATTTTTCCGCTATAAGGCTGAGTGTTGTTGGTGGGCGGCCATTCTCTCATGGTGGCAGTGGACTACACGCGAGAGGGCTTCTCAAAGCTAAGTATGTAGTAACCAAGTGGAGAATTTATATTAATTGTCTCGAATAATTCACTTGTCTCCGAACGGTTTAGGAGGAATGAATCCTTTTTTTCTTCTGATTACTGTGCTTAGATATAATGTGAATGACATGGATGGAAGTGCGAAACGAATATATCATGCTGCGTTAAAGACTCCTGAAGATCATTCAGTCGTCTTACTGGCTCACAATGGACCAACAGGTAAAGTTCCAAAGCGCTTTATGTCTAAGTTGTATCTATTAAAGCAATTATGATGATCAATACCTTTCAGGCTTGGGATCTAACATGGATGATATCTGTGGAAGGGATTGGGTTTATGGAGGTGGTGACCATGGTGATCCAGGTGAGTCCCGTTCAAATTATGTTACTATGTGTCTATGACATATTAATTACATATCTGCATTCTAGTAGTTCTTTCTCCTATTTATCATTTTAAAGTGAAAAATGGTGGTTCAGATTTGGAAGCAGCAATCTCTCGACTGAAAGAAACCACCAAAAAATTGATCCCTCTTGTCGTGTTTGGTCACATGCATAAACAGCTAGCAGATGGAACAGGTCTTCGCAAAATGCTAGTTGTGGGAGGTGATGACACAGTATATTTAAATGGAGCCATTGTTCCCAGGGTTAAAAGACGAAGAAATGAACATGAAACACCAGTTCCGGCATCAGAATTGCCAGCCACATTGCGGGCATTCACTATGGCAGAAATGTTGGACGGAAGAGTGGTAAGAGTTGCAGAAACTTGGGTTTCTGTTTCTGGAGAAAATGTCGGTTTGGAAGAGGAACATGTCCTCTTTAGCCGGGGCTAAATACAGACACAGCTAAGTTTTTATCTGGTTGGTTACATGGACCATATATTGTTGTCCTGTCAAATAAAAATCATAAATAAGTGTCGAGCGAGGTGACTCTGATTATGTATGTTATTCTGTGCATTCTGTTCAGTGATGAGAGTTTGTTCAGCTGAAAGAGCTCAGGTGGACTGCCACAATGCCCAAATTTTATTTAATTCAGCCAGTGAAACCAATGATATTAGAAATCAATGTGTTTGATAATCTATATTTGTACACATCGGCACAAAGTTACATTTTTGTGGGCTGCACAATCAACTGCTCCAATGAAATAAGAATTATGGGGAAATACCAACAGGGTTATGTTGAAATATTCTAGTGCTTCCATACACAGAATGACTTAATTGTTAATGTTAAAATTATTTAGAGGTTTTATCCAAAAACCAAGTTCATTGTTATACTATTAAAGGGTCTCCACTAAAATTAGGAGTAAAATCATTGAGGATGATATTAAGAGTGTGTTTGACAAGGTTTATAAACTGCTTATTTATAAACTAAACATTTTTAAACTCTTTGATAAAGTGGTAAAAGACACCTTATTTTAAAAGCATAAATTATATTCGGAGAAAAACTGTAGCTAGTTTTCCCCTACTTTCAAAAATAATTCAGCTTTGTAATTTTTGTTCTGCAAACATACGTTTAGATGTACTATTCACCATTATCTAACATGACGAGTAGGAAGGAATAACATTGGAATAGTGTAGATTATGGTTCTTCCATATTTATTTTCATACTCATTCCCACTTCACATAGGGCAAAACTAGAAAAAGAACCATGCAGCTAATTGGTGGCGATTGGAACGAATCCCATGAAGTTGTATTCCACTATTATAACCGGGGTCAAATCTTTTACGGAAGGAAGATCTCCAATCCTAATGTATACAAGGAAACATACTCTTTCTTATATATTTACGATACATATCAAATATATTGTAATTCTAATATGGTATGAAACTTGTTCCTACATGGACCGTGCATATTTGTCCCAACATGGTTGAGAAAATTCGTAGGGATCAATCCCTATAGATATCGCAGTATGTCTCCATTCTATTCATTATATTCTCAATATACAGAGCAAACAATTCTGGTCTCACTTTACCATTAGAGAGTCTTCCCTGGGATGTGGCCATTGTCTTGCAGGTTCGTCGCTTAGGAACAAGTTATCAGATTGCCATTCAACATGTATCAATTGGCACGCCCGGTGAGACCTAATTATCAACAACTGTAAAACCGTGTTCAATGAAGCATAAGGTTGGAAACTTCCTGAACACACCCAACATAATCAAACTCCTCGACCAACCAAGGTATGATCCCAACATGGAAAGGTAAAATTTGAAATTGGAGGAGCCCGCCAAAACCGATGTATTCGACATCAATTTTCTGCTCAAGAGTTAAACAACTAATTACAATAGTCGGTTTCACAGGACAACTCGTACAAAAAATATTCTCAGTCCTAGAATTAAATGAGAATACATAGAAGCTAAACACTAACATATGCAACACTTATATATAAACAAGCGTAGTTTGTAATTTTTTCAAAAAAATAAAGTAGTTTGTAATTAAAAATAGACAACCAACAAAAACAGAGAAATCAACAGTTACACAAAATACGTAACTATTACACACTCAAATCTAACCAATATAAAATTTAGGTAAAAATGTGCAATTTCTAATAAAAGATAATAAATCTAAAAGTCATATATTATATAACCACTGCAAATTAAATGCTACCGTATGCAATAGTTTAATTAGAAATGCAATTTCTTATTAAAAATGAACCTAACAGTGAGACACGGTACAACTAACTAAAATACATGTACGGGATGCCAGCTCATGTAATATTTAAGTAAAAAATGCAGTTTGTAATTAAAGATAAACAAAAAAACAAAAACAAGCCAATGGTCTCACACAGTATAAATAAATACTACACTCTGAATGGTAACTTATGCAACATATAAGTAAACAAATGCATATCTAATAAAAAAACAACACTCACATTCAGGTTTATTAATTTCTACGCACGAGATGCTAAATTATGCAACATATAAATAAACAAATGCATATCTAATTAGAAATGAGTGAAATGAGACCAGCATTCACACACAATATTACTAACTATTAGGGACTGAAATTTAACTTATGCAACATGTAAGTAAAACAATACATATTATAATGAAAAGTGAATTAAAACAAATTTAAAGACAAAAAGACTTACATGATTTGGGTCAAAATCCGACCCGACCCATTTTGACCCGGCCCATTTTGACCTGGCCCATATCGGCCCAAATGGGTCATTGACCCGACCCGGCCCATACGGTACGGGTCGGGTCGGGTCGGGCAATTTGAACACCCCTATCATGCGGATTTTATCGGCGTCTCATTAGAGATTTCTCAAATATTTCTTCTCCCTTATGCAAATTGTTGCAAAAGGATGTCGACTTCATTGTTGATGAGGAGTGTGGAAAAGCCTTTAACAGTTTGAAGAAAATGATTGTTACTGCCCCTATTATCCTACCGCCAAACTGGTCCCTCCCGTTTGAAATAATGTGTGATACAAGTGACTATGTCATAGGATCGGTGCTAGGACAAAGGGTAGGAAGAGTACCACATGTCATTTACTATTCACCATTGACTCTTAATGATGCACATCGTAACTACTCCACTACGGAGAAAGAGTTACTGACCATAGTATTTGTACTTTAGAAGTTTTGACAGTACCTCTTAGGCACCAAGGTCATTGTATATACCGATCATGCATCTCTCCACTATTTAATGACAAAGAAATTAGCAAAACCTAGGTTTATTAGTTGGATACTTCTTTTGAGTGAGTTTGACTTTGAGGTGAGAGATAAAAAAAAGAAAGTGAGAATGTAGTAGCTGACCATTTGAGTTGACTGAAAACCCTTGAGAGCCAAGATCCCACTAAGGAAAAGGCTAAGTTGGAACATATTTGGGAAGAACTTCCTGACAAGCAATTGTTAAGTGTGACAACTAGCCAGCCTTGGTACACTGACATAATGAACTACCTTTCCACAGGGGAATTTCCCCCCCTCCTCTGATCAACTCAGAAAGGACAGGCTATTGAATGAGGCGAAGGAATAGTTTTGGGATGACCTTTGACTTGGAAACATTTCTCCAATAAAGAGACTAGGAGGTATGTTTTTGAGGATGAGGTAGAGCCAATCCTTAAACTTTTCTGTTCTTCCATTGTAGGTGGACATTTTTGGAATAAGATAACTGTTATTAGAGTAGCGGAATGTGGCCTTTATTGGCCCAACATGTTAAAACATACATGAGAGTTCATTCTAGCATGTGATAGGTGCCAAAATATGGGCAATATCTCATTCAAAAATGTGTGGGGAATGAATTTCATGGGTCATTTTCCCAAGCCCAATGGCAATTTTTATATCCTAGTGGTGGTGGATTACATGTCTATATGGGTTAAGGCGAGAGTGACAAAGAAAAATGATGCGGCAACCATGATGAGTTTCCTCAAATCTTACATCTTCTCTTGGTTCGGTATACCTCAAACCATAATTATAGATATAGGTACTCACCTTTGTACTAAAATTATGGGAGCTTTACAAAAAAAATATGGAGTAACCCATAGGACATCCACCGTCTACCACCCCCAACAAATTTCCAAGAAGAAGTATCCAATCGGAAAATCAAGACTATCCATGAAATGACGCTAAACCCATCTAGAAATGATTATAGTGCTAGGTTGGATGATGCACTTTGGGCCTGTCGGATAAGATGAGGAGGTCCATATGTGGTGAAATCTAGGCTTCAAATCTCGACTATATTTTTTTCCAGGTAAATTGCGGTCAAGATGGGGAAGTTCATATCTGGTGACTAAGGTATATGATCAAAGATAAATAAAGGTAAAAGATGAGGAGAATGGAATCACGTTGTTAGTCAATGTGCAAAGGTTAAAACCTTATTTAGCATGAGGAAATTTGGGAGTAGACAAGAAGAGAAATCCTCTCATTGGTGAGCAAATCCAAGAATGAACTCTCTCATTACAAATAAGTCATGAGGATGACAATAAAGAAATGTTGATGTTCATTTTTGTTGGAATATTTTGGTAATTTTGTGATAATTAGATTGTGTTTGATATTTGTTTGAAATTTTTTGGGAATGATAGTGATCAAATTCTTTTGTGGATCAGTGCTACTTTAGATTTTCTTATTTTTCCAAGAATCCTTGTGATGAAATACAAAATAAGAGATAGAGATGATTCTTCAAAGTTTTCAACCCTTTCATTTCACATTTGTCACATTCATTGAGGAGAATGCATGAACTAAGTGTGGGGGAGGGGTTGAGATACCTTCATGGTGGCCTATGATTTGGATCTTCAATGACAACTATCTTGATGACTGTTTTCCTTATTTTTGGTACTTTCCCTCATTATGATTCGTGAACCTTTGGTCATTTGTTTGTTTTTAGGTGTGAGGGAACCTTTTTGTAGTTTTCTTTTGTTGAGGAATGTTTTGGGATGACTCTTTTGGTGGTGTAATTTTTTATTTTTCATGATCTTTTTGTACTATGAAGCCCATCTTTCGCGCATTGTGTGTTACACAAAAAAATTGAATTTTTTTAAAAAGTGAAAAAAAATATATAATATTTATACTAGTTAGAAATCCAAAAGGGCAACATAGACAAAAATAATGGGAAGAAAACCCAAATAGGTCAAAATACCAAGGTAAAACGAGAGGTTAAGCCCGGCTAGGTTGGAAAACATAGGAAAAAATGAGAGACCGTGTGGAAATAGGTGAGAGGTGAGTTAAACATGTATGAGTGCTAGAATGAAAACCCAAAAGGGCTCCTAGGCAAAATGAGAGAAATTGGAAACGAAATTTGAACATGTTTAGGCCATCTTTGGTGCTTTCTTCAACAACATTTCTTGGATTGTCTTTGGAGGCTTCTTCGGTGGAGTAAGCTAGTTTAGTCCTTATCATTCTACTTTACATTTTCCCACTTTTTCTTTCATGTATTTTTGGTGGACATGTTACTTTAGCATCTTAGGGGAGAGTGAGAGTTGTGAGATTCTTAAAATCTTTAGGGGAATAGGTTAGCTTAGGAATAAGTTGAATGTGTTGGTTGACTTATCTCTACATGCTACATTCCTCTTGGGTCTTTTCTCGTTTATGTTCCCTCGTGGAAGAGTAAAGGTTTAAGTCTGGGAGGATTGATGTGCACCTTTATTCATGCATTAGCCAATGCATTCTGCACACTTTTTATCATGTTTTCTTTGGTTGATTGCTAGTTATAGGTAGGTTTACACGAAAAAAAGGTTTAGACGACCATTATAGGTTTTATTGTCTAAATCCCTAGCTTTGTTGACCTAATTGAAGCTAATGGACACATTTTATTCACGGGAACCTAGATTCCCATTTATGATATTACAAGTAGGTCGCTCGTGAGTAATTTTTCATTATCATTTTGTAGAAGGCCATTGGCTAGGGTTGTAGAAGATATCAAATGTTATTCATAAGGATGCTATTAGATTTTGAGCCCAAAAAAGGCAGATTTTAAGTTCAAGAGTGCTAAGAAAGAAGCAGAAGAATTGTAATCCAAGAGTTCTTGGAATGATCCGAAAAGAATCAGCCTTTGTGAGTGGCACTATAAAATTGACTACAATAATTCTCAAATCGGATAAGCGGTTCATCCATAGTGGTCCAAACAAATCAGTCAACCAATCGGCCGCTAGAAAAATCCGTGCACGGAGCTTACACCAGCCATGCACGGTCCGTGGAAATGGCTGGCATGGCCCGTTAAAAACTTACAAGAGTTGTACAAAGGCCTTTACGTAGACCATACGCATTCGTTTGTCCCGCTACACCAGTGTCTTAAGTTCACTACCAAATGACTAAGTATAGGCACATACTGTCCTATTTTGCACGGACCGCACTGTTCCAAGTCCCAAAATTGAAAACTAACGCACAAAGGGTGAAAAATATCACAAGCTGTGCTGATTTTCTAAACAAAAATTATTTCCAGCCGACAGGCCGTGTAAAAATATAAGGGGTGCACAAATTATTATTTTTGATCAAGCACCAGCCCATAACTCGTGTTGGTCCGTGCTGAAAGCCCTGGACGAGGCTGCACGACCCGTATCTGTATGTGCAAGTTGTCCTGCACGACGCTGCACAGACCGTTTTTGTATGAACCTGCAAGGACCGTGCCATTTTTCACTGGAAGCGCAAATTGTGGCTGGTAAGGTTTTTCAAACATTTTTGGGCCTTTTCAAGGACCAATTTCTGATTACTATATATATGGACCTTTGTCTACTGCGGTTTAAGTTAATGCCCATTTTTCATCTTCAAGAGTATGCTAGAGAGAGAATATTTTTCCTCCTCTCTAGGTTCTTTTTCTTTCTTCTCTTTATTTTACTTTTGCCCAAAAGTGTTGATTTCAATGATATACTTGGATTCAATGCTTAGGTTGTAGTTAATTAACTTGGGGATTATAGTTGTATTCATGTATTTTTGCTTTTTTTTAGATTTCTTAGATCTACATATTTCTATGTGTTTTGTGACTATTATGTTAGCTTATTCTTCATGCTCTTGCTAATTGCATAATTTTCACACTAAGTTTTCCCACACCGTAGTCTACTTTCTTGTTGGTGCAATTATTGATACCCCATGGGGAAGGAAACCTAGATGCACTAGGCGTAACGATAGTTAAGAAACTGTGTGGCTCTGTGCGCGTGGGTTTCCAAATCAACATTACGATCGACCATGCACTAGTAAGCTAGCGAGTTGGTCTGAAGGGTTATGGGTAGAGATAGTTAAAGTAGCAAACTAGGGTTAACTTTGTAGCCCTAGAGCCATTGATAATGTGCTTCACCCTTTTTCCCTTTAGGCCTAGGGAGAAGCATTCGTGGTGTAGTGTCCAGGATGTAATAGCATGAGGAAGATTTAGATCTGTACTGCAGGCAGGGTCGTTGTTGTACTCCTCTAATTACGGAGACGATGCAGATGGAAGATTACACGCGCACCCTACGTGACAGGTATGGAGAAGTGTTTACCATCGAACACACCACGTTTCACAGACACTGGCATTACAAGAAAAAACACCTATTACTTTGACCATTTTACCTCGTTTTTTTCCTTATGCCAAATAACCAAGGTAAAAGTTTATTTTACCTTTGTTCCCTTTTTATTGAAGTAAAAATTAATATTTACCTCGGTTATAAAAAAACTGAGGTAAATAATATGTTTCTACTTCGGTTGTATGGTAGTTGAGGTAAATGTTAATTTATTTCGAAGTAAATAGTTTAACCAAGGTAGGTGCTACATTGGTAACATGCGTCTGCCTAAGCAGTACTAGTCATTCATAATATTGGCAACTTTGCATGACTATTTAGTTTGACCGAATGTCTCACGACTCTAAGAAGCAGCATCGCTTCTATCGGGATTTGTTAAGTATACTTTGGTCTTCTGACCAAATCCAATCATAATTCCCAAAATCTTCTTCCACATTCAAGGTGGCTTTACAAAATGCAATGTCTTATTGTTGAAGGTGGACAATAAAGATTTGGGCTGTGATTTAACTCTCCACTCAAGTAGCGAGTAAGCATTCCATTCCTAAATTTGTATTTTCATCTTCAAATTTGGGTTCTAGGTTTGTTCAATTTATATGGGAGGATGTGTTTTAGTTTGGGTAGATTGAATGTAGACATTGCATAATTATATATGGTGGATGTTATGGGAGCATGATAATGAAGATTTTCATTGAAACATATAAATGTACATATATATAGATATAAATATGTATAAGTATATACATATAAATAACTCTAATCAATATGCATATCTTATGAATCCATGTATTGAATGAATGTAAATGTATTTACTAGTTCCTAAGTTATGTTACTTAAGAATGTGTACTTATGTTGTCGTGATTACAGAAATGTCCATGGATAAAACCCATTTTTTAGCGAACATCGAACAAGTGAGGAATATCAATATTTTTAAACTAAGTTCAATAAATATGCATTTGCGAATGCCGTGAAGGAGAATTTTTTGTATGATTACTTCCCCTGCAAGAAGTGCTGAAACATCGCTATTCATGAAGATGCTATTGGTTTGAAGTATGTGTTATTTATATAGTATTTTGATCCATCATAAAAAAATGTGTTCTAGCATAGGTAGAAAGTGGGAGATCATACTTGAAATGAAGTACATCACTACGAGAAGGATGATATGATGGTTGATTTTGTTGAGGAGATTGTCAAAAACTACAGTGGCAATCCTAAAAGACTTTCAGACTCGTACAAATCTAATGAACACTTCTATACAATGGATGACCTTAAGGAATGACAATATTGAAGGTTATAAATGTGAAAGCTAATTATTTCTATAGTGATGTTGGTTTCTCCGCTTTGTGAAAGTGTTGAAAGAAAGGCTTCCGGTTGGCAATATAATACCACAAACGGTGCATGGGGCGAATAAGGTACTATGCTTTATGGGAATGGATTATGAAAATATTCATGTCTATCGGGAAAATTTTATCTTGTATAAGGTCAATCAATTTAATGCAGGGGTATGCCCAAAATGCAATGCTCCTAGGTTGAAATTGAAGGAGGTGGAGGTTGATGGAGAAATTCGTAATCAGCGGATGAAAAAGGTTCATGTCAAGGTTGTATAGTAATTACCTATCATTCCTTGGTTGAGATGACTATTTGACAATCCTGAGGATGCAAAAAATTGAGCTGGCTTGCAGATCAGATAATGCTTGATCTCAAAGTCATTAGTCATCCGGAGGATGGTGATCATGGAAGAAGATAGATGCGGCATTTCTTGTCTTTGGGAAAGAGCCACATAACTTAACGCTTGGTTTTTACAAGGATGGAATAAACTTGTTCGGTAATATGACCAGTAATCATTGCATGTGGTTGGCGATGGTAGTGATTTATAACTTACCCTCATGGTTATGCATGAAAAGGAATTATAATATGTTGTCTATAGTGATATCCAGTCCTAAGAAACCGAGGAGGGATATCAATGTGTTCATATCCCCCTTGTTGGATGACCTTAAGAAGCTTTGGGATTGGGGCATGAGCAGGTATGATGGTTTTTGGAAGGTGTCATTTGATTTTAAAAGCCTTATTGTTCTGCAATGTTAACGACTTTCCTGCATATGGAAACTTGTCTGGATATTCAGTTAAGGGCCACAAGGCCTACCCCGTTTGTTTGGAAGGAATGAAATATTTTCAGTTGAGGCATGGAAGCAAGACTTTGTATCTTGGGCACCGCAGATGGTTTGCAATAACTCATCGGTAGAGGACTCGGTGCGGTGAATTCAATGGCAATGTTTAGTTGGCGCCTCCTCCTCCAGTGTTAAAAGGTGTGTTAATCTAAAACATGTTGTGTGATTTTTTTTATTGACTTTGGCAAGAGGAAGAGGAACCCAAAGGCTGCTGATAGTTGGAAGAAACATTCAATTTTTCTTGAACTATCATATTTGGGAGACCCTTGATGTGTGACACTGTTTAGACGTATTTAAAAGAATTTATGTGATTTTTTGTTGGTAATTTGATTAATATCCCTGGTAAGACAAAAGATGGAGCGAAGTTAAGGAAATACATGGTTTAAATAGGGATTATACAATAATTGGCTCCCGAGGATCGGGGATCGAAGACTTACTTGTGGGCTGCTTATTATACTCTTTCAAAAGGTGAGAAATAGTTGATATGTTCCTTCCTAAAAGGTATGGTTGTCCTGACAGGCTACTCTTCTAGGTTTAGCAATCAAGTATCTCATCAAGGATTGAGATTGGTAATATAAAATTGTAGGATTCACATTGTTTGATTCAAGAATTTCTCCCGGTTGTGTTTCTTCTTTAAGGTAATATGTTGTAAGGATATTAGGCGTAAAAATTGGAGGAATTGCAGAAGGAAATAGTAATCATTTTTTATGAGTTAGAGATGTATTTCCTTCCCTCATTCTTTGACATCGTGGTGCACTTGTTGGTTCACTTTGTATGGGAGATATTGATATATGGTTCTGTTTATCTTCTATGGATGTATCTCTTTGAGAGGTATATGAAGATATTCAAGGGTTATTTGAAAAAATTAATATTACCCGGATGCTAGTATTGTACAGAGGTATGTGACGGAGAAGGCAGTAGAATACTTTATTGAATTCATAAAAAAATCAAGAGTAGGTTGGATTACCAAAACCGTGCCACTGTGACAGAGTGGGTTGCAAAGGTTTGCAGAAAGGGATAACAAGGTTATTGACCCCCGATGATTTGATGAAAGCACACCTATATTCTTTGCGGAACTCAAATTTGGTTCACTCGTACGTGGATATGCACATGGCCACTATCCAACCAAGTACTTTCTGAACACAATCCCAATTGGTTACGACAAACGGTAGTCAGAAAAATTCATGGTGACACCTTTGAATTGGTTAGCCTTCATGCCTTTCGTAACTGCGATTTCTTTCACAGACTATGACATGAAAGAGTTTACCCTCTTAACCCTTGAATGGGACAATCCAACACACACACACCGTTACACAGAATAGTGGAATTAGTGATGTTGTGGAAGCCTTATATGTAAGAAGCGTGAAGGATAAGAATCCCGTGTATGGGAACATTTGTTACTATGACATTAGTAAGAAAATATGGGAACTCGTCTACATAAGTTTCAAGGTTCCACTTTTCAAATGCAAGTGGGTTGCTAACAATACCAGTGTATCGGTTGAGGACCTAGGCTTCACAATCATCGATTTGACCCGTACTCATTCAAATGACGATCCTTACATCCTTTCTTCCCAGGCTACATAGGTTTTTTATATGGATGATCTTTGTGATTCTAGCAAATCAGTGGTCATTCCCTGGTAAAATATATTTTGTGGATGATTGATGTCCATCTTCACGGTTTGACATTATTCCACGCACTCCACCCAGCACGAGTACTGTTGGTGAGGAGGAGGTATTTAAGGTGAAGCTAAGTTTGAGAAGAGACCAGAAAAAGGCCCCAAATCAAGGTAGCAGAAGAAGAAGATATAGTTTGGGTCTAGACATCATTTTAAATAACCTTGTTGAATATTTACAGGATTGCCCTTGTTTTAATTGGTTTATCCAAATTCTATCCTTAATATAACCCCAAAAATAAGTCATTGATTGTGTTGGAAAACATAAAAATTGACATTGTAAAAATATCGGTGGACAAATTGGTAAGGATGACATTCCATATGCGACTTCGCAAATGTCAGGTTGTGGTATGAAAATTGAATTGAATGTTGATGAAACATGGATGTCGACATCGCACTAGTAGTCGGTGACAGATTCGTTCTGAAAGAATTGATCATGGCAACGTCGCAGCTGCCTATTAATCAAAGTCAGTGCATAATTCATCTTAAATCATTAATTCATGCAATGTCACTACAATGTCAGTAACCCCTTTGTAGAACCGATGTTATGATGTGCGACTGTAGTACCATGTCACATATGTTTAGTTTCCCTTCAAAATCTTCACTTCTATACCTATTCAACCGGAACATGGAATGATCCATCTAATGGTCTCATTCCAAGTTCACAACAGCCAAACACCTATTTTCTATTCTACTAAAACCATGAACACGAATTCTAACATAGAATCCATATCACAAACTGATATGAATCTCCTTATGAAGACTCTGATTTTGCGGAATTATTGGATCTTGATTTGAGAGAAATTTTGCCCACCCCAACAAGTTTCACAAGAAGCAGCGTCTAGCCCGCAGGGTACACTCAACTCGACTTCTAAGCGTCTAGCCCGCAGGGTACACTTAAAAGGTT
>JAULKK010000003.1:25999-41836 GCA_032355705.1 Rubia peregrina | reverse complement strand
AAATGTCATTCCTAATTTAAAATGAACAATTAACAACAAATGAAGGAAAAAAAAGTTATACATAACACAACTAACTAGTACACACTTAATACTACCATTTGCAATATACAACTAAACAAATTCAATTCTTGATTCAAAATGAACAACTCACAACTAATGAAGATGAAAAGTCGCATGCATTGCAACTAACAAATGATACATATAAATAAACAAATACATGCTATAACATTAACCTCACACAAATGCAGAGCTTTAATTTTACATCATTTAAACTAACATGTACATAATAAAACTAAACAAATGCAATTTCAAATTGAAAAATATCAATCAACCATTAAAACTAAAAGTCAACTAGAAACTCATGAAAGGCTCCAGAACAACAATTCATTCAAAACTAGAAAAACAAACATAGCAACGAAAAAACACAGAAACATACACATATCAGAGGAACTATGAGGCAATTTCTTAGATGCAACTCCCACATTTCTTCTATTTTAACGCGAGTTTCTCTCACCATTGGGATCCCCTTCTCCATACTCCCCTCGGTCTGTGTAAATTGCACAGTATTCATTATCACGCTGTTCAAAAAACATGTTTGACCGTTAATATATTTAACGATGACAAAACCTTATATGCAATTCATTCAGCGTTTAAGAAACACGTTTGACCTTTAATATATAAATGGAGGTGATCCAAAACCTTATATGCAATTCATTCAGCTTTTAAGAAACTGATGTGACATATATATTTCAACAGAATCACGTGGAACGGTGATGACAGAGGTTATAAGAGAAGGCTGCTAAGATTCCGAACACGAAAAAAAAGGAAAAAAAGCCCTGAATTTTGATCAATTATTTATAAAATAAAATCCATTTTACGATCAAATTCCTAATCTCGCATTTTTTTTAAAGACTTTCTCCCAATTAAACCAACTTTAATGAACCCGGGCATTTAATTGGGTCCCAAAACAATAAACCGATGCAATTTCGTGAAAGGTGCAGCCGGACGGGGAATGTAAAAAATGGGGCCCGCGTATAAGTATCATATTCTTCACGATTCTTCCAGCGCACACCATCTGACTAGTCTAGTCTAGCGCCAACAACAATGGAGAAACCCCCATTTCACTCTCCTTCTTCCAAACCCTGACTCCCCAATTCCCAATCAAACCTACCAATTAAATATGGACGGAGGTGCCGCCGGCAGCGGCGGCGGAGGACCTGCGCCTTTCCTATTGAAAACGTATGATATGGTGGACGATTCGAGCACCGATGACATCGTCGGGTGGAGCTTCACTCGGAAGAGCTTTGTGGTATGGAACCCGCCGGAGTTCGCTCGGATTCTCCTCCCGACTTATTTCAAGCACAATAACTTCTCCAGCTTCATTCGCCAGCTCAATACCTATGTATGTTGCCAATTTGCTTCATTTCCTTTAAATTTAAATTGGGTTGGTTTGTTTTGTGCAATTTCTGGGAATTGGTGCGTTAGATTAATTTTTTTTTTGTTTTCATCCGTTTTGTGGGTTGAAGGAAAAAAGAGTGAGAGAAGAGATGAAGTCTTTTTATATGGGATGGAGAATTTATGTTTTGAAATTACCCTTGGGATGCTGGATGCCTTATATTTGTTATTGCTATGTTTGTATCCCTTATTAGGAAAATCACGCTGAAGAAAATGTATAACCTTGTGAACATGTATGTACGGCTTGGCATCTTTTGTTAATTTAGAAACAAATAATCAATACTTAATGTTGCTTGCTGTGTTATTGGTGTTCAACGTTTTGTCACTCTTCTTGGTGATGAAGGTTTGGTGGTTAGTACTCCGTGCTGTTTCACATGAAGAGCAGAAGAGTATGTTTATCAAAGTGTTGTTCTCTTTCAAAAGAAATATATAACTACGCACGTGATGATCTTTTACTATTTAAAGTTCCACATTTCTCAAATTTGAGATATTATTAATTAGAAGTTCTTAAAAACATAAATGAGCAAGGATAGATGGTTTTAAAAAGTTGTACCATCAGTCAAAGCACTAAAATTTAAAATTTCTACCTTGAAGAAACATGACTCTTTTCTTGTGGAAAGGAGGGTGCATGAGAAAGATGCTAATGGCTTTCCTTTTTTGGTCCCTGTTGACTTTGTCATTGTAATATCTGAGGAGCATCTGGTTGTCTTTTTTTTTTTTTTTCTTCTTTTCGGGTGGAGGTCATGATATTGTATGCATCTCCAGTTTCCTTATTTTTTTTCCGATTTAACAATAGAGTGTTTATAGCTTGATGTAAACAATTGAATTTCAGGCCATCATGATTGCATTTATGACACACTATCAACATCCGATTATATTGGTGGTCTGTATTTAGTTACTGAAAACTCTGATAGTGAATGGATTGCCACAATGCAACTGAGAATGAATTGTTTTCCTTTTTGTTAAGTTATTTTTCTTCCTGTACTCATATTGTGTTGCAATTGCAATTCCTCCAATTGCCTGACTGTAATAATTGGATTTCTTAAAGGGATTCCGGAAGATAGATCCTGAAAAATGGGAATTTGCTAATGAGGATTTTGTGAAAGATCATAAGCATCTTCTGAAAAATATCCATCGTAGAAAACCCATTCATAGCCATAGTAACCCTCAAGGTACTGCTGATCCTGAGCGATCAGCCTATGAGGAAGAAATTAATAAGCTATCAAATGAAAGGGCTGCTCTTCAGGCGAATGTTTTAAAGTTCAAACAGCAGCAGTCTACTGCAAGAGTGCAATTGCAAGATTTTACTCAACGAATGAGTGGACTGGAACAGAGGCAGGAGAATTTGCTGAGCTTTCTCGATAAAGCAGTTCAGAATCCAGATTTTGTTGAAAGGCTTGCTCAGAGGCTTGAGTCTATGGATGTATCAGTGTACAATAAGAAAAGGAGATTGCCTGAGGTTGATCAGCACCTATCCAATCAAGATGATATTATGGTAGACAACCATAGCAGCTCCAAACTGGAGTTTGGTTTTCCTCACGATTTTTGCAATAAGCTCAGGCTAGAGTTGTCACCAGCTGTCTCAGATATGAACTCCCTCTCTCATTGCACACACAGCTCAAACAAAGATGGAGAAAATTCACCAAAAAGAATATCTGATCGGTTACACAAATCTGGAGAAACTCTATATACCCCTGAAACTTTGGAGCTATCTGATACTGGGACATCGTATGATAAAAAAATGGATTCACCTTTGCACTGTAGAGCAGATGGTGATGAAACCCTTGGATGTTTAACTCCTTGCGAAGAAGGTAATTCTCATATCAGCTGCCTTTTGAATCTTTCTTTGGCTTCTTCTTCATTGCCAATTACTAGGAGTCATTCTTCAATCAAGATGGTCTATAAGGCTGATGAAACTGGTAACTGTTCTAATACAAAATCAAAGAGTGATAATTATGAGGTTGATGGCAATCCACCCACGGATAAATATATCTCTAATGGCAATACTACTTTGTCTTCCTCAAAAAACAAAAAGCAAATTCCTACTAGTCCTCCAGCCCGAGCAAATGATGGATTCTGGGAACAGTTCCTGACTGAAAGACCGGGATCCTCAGATACCGAGGACGCAAGCTCTAGCTTTAGGGCTAATACCTATGACGAGCTAGATGGAAGGAAAGTTGATCAGGGAATGTCCAGAAACATAAAGAGTGCTCAGCATCTTAGTCTTTGATGAGCACCAATACATCTCCATTGGCCAGAGCAGCAAGACGCGTCCACTGAAGGTGTAATATATGGAATGATCTTGGCCTCCTGTATTTTCCTCCCAATCCTTTGTGCTGGTTTGGAAGCTGTGCTGTCCCACTTAGATTGTTGTCGTACGAATGGCTAGAGAGTTCCCAGTTACCGTTATCAGTATTTAGTATATACAAGTATCTTAAGAGGCCGTGTATTTAAACTTGAAAAGGGCGGAGTAACAGTTTCCCCACATTTACTATTTGTCACGTGCTATACTGAATTGCCTCATTAGCTGAGACCTCAACAAGAAAGTGAATTTACCTAATCTTCTCCCCATATTTGGGAGGTGCTAGTTTCTAAACTTTTGATCTGATCATGAGATTGCTGTAAGACTCGCACATGTATCCTTCATATGTAAAGGGGAAAATATATGTACTTATTATGGTGCGTGATCTTATTATGTTGGTACTTCCTCCGTACCAACATAAGCTGCACACTTACTATTTGATCTTCAACACGGTCAAACTTTGACTACATATTTGAATAAATATATAAAAATTAATATTATCGTATGTAATATTGTTGGATTCGTCGTAATAAGTAGTTTTCAAATATCAATTTTTTATTTACCTTTATTATACATAGTAAAACATATTAACGGTCAAACATGTTTCTTGAAGATCGTGAAAAAGATTTTGTTAAGCTTATGGTGGGACGGAGGGAGTAACACCTTTCAATTTAGCAAAGTTGAGGCTAATCTCACAGAGCATGTCTCACGTTCTGTTCATAGACTTATGGACAGTCTACTGTATTTTTTAACTTATACATTACATTTATTAAATTACATACTAAATTTAAAATTTTAAAATATTTTTTTATATTATATATTTTTACATTTTACATTCAAATATTGATTATTACTTGTTTAACTTTTAAAATACAATATTTAAATTTTATAAAAAATTACAGCATTTAAGGTAAAAAGTACAGTGAATTGTCCATAAACTTATAGACATGCCGTCGTTCCTAAGACTTTCTCAATCTCATTTAGTTTAGTTTTTCCTTTGTCAATTCAATTTTCGCCATTGATTCTAAAAATTGTTACTTCCTCTGTCCCAACTCAAATTGCAAGGAATCTTTTTCACGGTCTCCAACACACACATTTGACCATTAATATATTTAACTACGTATTATATCGGTAAATAAAAATTTAATTTTTAGAAACTACTTGTTATGACGAATTCAATGATATCATTTACAACAATATTATTATTTATATATCTATTCAAATATGTAGTCAAAGTTATTTTTAGTTTAACCGAATCTTTGATTCCTTGCAATTTGAGGTGGGACGGAGAGAGTCAAAAATTACGTGTGCATTAATAGAGAAAGGAGGAGTGCTCCAACAATTCCAATTTAAGTTTTCCATCTAATTGTAGTTATCTATAATTTAAAAGGTATTGTTCTTACATTTTTATTAGTGAGATTAACAGTAAAATTAAGACCAATGATAAATATGAGACTTTAAAAAAACACAAAGTTTTGTTGTATACCGTCTAAATTTTATATTAGGCTTTATAATGCAATTATAATAAATTACCTTTGGGGTATGGTTTTTAAAAAATATGCTAATAAATTTAGGGATCTACTGTGCAGTTAACAAAATATTATATATATCACAAAAATATTAGAATATTCATTTTTCTTTCATCCTCGGATTGGAAACCTGCAACCATCGGAAACCGCCTCCACCGACTGTTATCATCAGATTTCGCCACCTCCACCGGAATCTCATCGGAATCTCGCTCCACCACTCACAACCGCCGCGATTCTTCTTTCGGCGGCGAAATCGATGCAACCTTGCGAGATCCAATCGACTCCGGTTAAATCATTGCGACGCCATGTCCTAGCTTCGGCGCTGCAATTCCTCTTCGATTTGTGCATCTCCAATGCGACGACGATGCTCTGTTATTTTCTCCTCCGTGCTTCATGCCTGCAACGATGACGTTCCCGACAGTGCTGTGATAGTGACGACGAGCTCGCGGCGAAGAAGCGCTGCAATGAACGATCTGGCAGCGGAGGAGCCCTGCAATAGACGAGCTCGCAGAAGAGGAGCATCGCGCCGGCGGAAGAAGAGCAGATCGCGTTGAAGAAGAAGGCGTGTGAGATGCACGCGCCTGAAGGAAGAAGATGCGTGTGGCTTCACACTCGGTCTGATGTGACGATGGCGTGCAGCGGGGGACGACAAGGGCGGCTAAGCTGTGATCTCTCAGAGGTGAGGTTTAATTTTGTGTTATATATATATATATATATTTCAAAAGACATGCTGGGGTTTATATATATTTGACTGAGAGAATGTTCAATAATGATTCTTTGGTGTAGTGGTTAAGATGTGGACTTTGGAGGTGATTGACCTGGGTTTGAATCCCACCAAGATCTTATATTTGATTAATTTTATGTTCATAAGGTACGTGCTGAGATTTAATACTATTTGACTCAATGTATGTTCAGTAATGAGTCTCTGGTGTAGTGTTTATTACTCTGGACGTTGAGGTTTGTGACCTGGGTTCGAATCCCATTAAGACCTTTTTATTTAAACAATTTATACTCTTGACGTACTATAGGTTTATTGTTGATATTTTTCATTATTCGGGTGAGGTTTAGTTGATATTAGTTGATGTTTTGTAGTTTTTTTGGGTGATGTGGATTTATATTTGTAGTTTTTTTAAAAAAAATCTCACATTGATGTTTTTCATTTTTCGACTGAGCTTTAGGTGATAGGAGTTGATGCTTGAGGTTTCTTTTTCTCATGTTGACGTTTTTTCATTTTCCGGATGAGATTTAGGTGTTAGGAGTTAATGTTTGTAGCTTTTGGGTGATATAAGTTGATATTTGTAGTTTTTTATTAAAAAAAATGTTGATGTTTTATGATTTTCAGATTTAAGAATTTATACTCCTGAGGTACCGTAGTTTTTTTGTTGATGTTTTTAGTTTTTTCCTTTCATGTTGATGTTTTTCATTTTTCGTGTGAGTTTTAGTTGATATAAGTCGATGTTTTGTAGTATTTTTTTGGGTTATATGTGAAAGAGTGATTTCCTGTGAATCATTTATTATTGAGAGTGAGAGAATAAATTGACAAGATTACAAAGATGGAACTATAGTCCAAGAATAAATCTAGTCTAGTAATCGTTCCTATCCTGATCTAGTTATCAATCTGACTTATTCTCACATCCCCCCTCAAGTGAAGCGTCGGATGCTCAGAGACACAAAACTTGGATCTAATAAACTCAAATAGCGGACGAGGGAGATCCTTGGTGAATATGTCTCGCTTGAGAGCAACTGGATTCTGAGCCAAGAAAATCGCACTACTGTTATCACATAACAGAAGCGGAGAACCAGAAAGCGGAATACGAATATCCCATAGAAGATGAGTCAGGCAGACAACCCCCAAAGCCGTATTGGTGAGAGCACGATACTCAGACTCGGTGCGGGAATGAGAAACTGTAGGCTGCTTTTTGGCACTCCAGGAAACAAGGTTTCCGCCAAGAAAGACAACATAACCATAAGTGGAACGTTGGTCTCAAGACAGCGGGCCCAATGAGCATCATAATAGCCTAACACACCGGGAGAGCTGGCAGAACGAATAGAGAGACCAAATTGCAAAGTACCTTGAATATATCAAAGAATCCAAGTAACTGTAGCAAAATGATCATCTCGAGAAGATACTAACTAACCGTGTTGACTGTAAAAGCCAAATCTGGACGAATAATAGTAAGATATTGGAGAGTTCCGACCAGAGAACGGTAGAGTGTTGGATTTCAGAATGGAGAACCAGTGCTGCTGTGGAGTTGAGAACTGGGCACAAATGGAGTGGAAACTGGAGCCACATAAGACATCCTGGCACGAGTAAGAATATCACTGACTTACTTGGCCTGGCCAAGAAGAAGACCCGTAAGAGTGGGTGAAACTTCCAAGCCAAGGAAGTAATGAAGAGCACCCAAGTTCCTTAATGGCAAACTCTTGATGCGCGTGGTCAATGAACTGCCAAAGAAGAGTCGAACTGTTACTTGTAAAAATGATGTCATTAACATAAACCAATAAGTACAATAACGATGATCCCAAGATTGAACAAATAGAGAAGTGTCAGCCGAACTACACTGAAAATTGAGGTGAATTAAGCAGGTGCTGAAATGATGAAACCATGCCCTAGTGGCTTGCTTGAGACCATAAATGGCCTTTCAAAAGCGACATACATAATCTGGGTGAAGGGTGTCCTTGTAGCCAACTGGTTGTGCCAATAAATCGGAGAATCGAGGACGCCGTTGAGAAAGACGTTCTTGACATCCAACAAATCAAGAGGCTAGGAGCACATAGTGGCAATAGAAGGAACTGTCTGAATGGTAGAGGCTTTGACCACCAGGCTGAAGGTGTAGTCAAAGTCAAAATCAAGGATCCGAGAAAAACCTGGCGCCACAAGATGGGCCTTATGGAGATCAACTGTGCCACCGGGACAATACTTCAGCCGATAGACTCACTTGGAGCCGACAATGTTGACATCTGATGTTCATGGAACCAAATCTTAGGTGTGCTTTCCACGAAGAACCTCCATCTCATCATCCATAGCTGAAACCCAAGATGGATCCATAAGGGCCGAATGTAGTTTCATCTAGGCAAGCAAAGCATCAAGAAGACCATGAGTAACAATGTCAGAATAATCTCAGCGGTGAACAACCAGTCATGGACCGAGTAGCCATTCAATGAGGATGAGGCCGAGGTAGAGAGATCAGAAGAGCAGTCGCGGTCGGCAAAAGGGCCGGTGAGCTGACCGGCGAACCGGGTGAGCCGATTGATGGATAGATAAGTGGAGTAGGATGCATCGAAGCGTCCACTAGATGGTATGAATCGACAGAGCAGACAGAATAGGGTGCCATATTCGGTGAGTCATTGCCAGAAAATTGGGACCGAAGACGAAGAAGAAGTTAACGAAGCTAAACTATTTACTGAAAATTCACAGGAAAGTTCGGCGAAGTTTGGCCGGAATTATGGTCAGAAGGAAAAAGAAGAAAGATAGGGGGAAAAGGAAAAAAAATTGGACCAAGATCAGACTTGCTCTAATACCATGAAAAGTGATTTCCCATGAATAATTTGTTATTGAGAGTGAGAGAATAAATAGACAAGATTACATAGATGGAATTATAGTCCAAGAATAACTCTAGTCTAGTCATCGTTCCTATCCTGATCTAGTCATCAATTTGACTTATTTTAACAATATAGGTTGGTATTTTAAACTTTTTTAATCCTCTCATGTTGATGTTTTTCATTTTCTATGTGAGTTTTAGGTGATTGGAGTTGATGTTTGTAATTTTTTAAAATGATAATTTATGCTTTGTTGGTATTTTTATGATTTTCAGTTTGTGATGTTTATGATTTTTAGTTGTGTTTTTTTAATTTGTATGAATTTTCAATTTTATGTTGATTTTTAAAATATTTTTTGCTGCAATTTTTAAGTTGATGTTTTATGATTTTCTGTTGATGCTTTGTTAGTTGTATATGATGTTTATAATTATCAGTTCGATGATTATATTATTTTTTTGCATTTAAATTGTTTTGATTTTTTTTGTAGATCGCAGCTGGCGGGAAAATATTGGACAAAAAAGTCCCTGAGAAAATATTAGAGATATGCCCAAATGGTATTTTTGAGCAATAAGTCGCTCTAGCATTTTTGAGCCCAAACGACATCTTCTTATAGCAATAAGTGCCCATATTAGTGATAAATGATGTCTTCTCATTGGCTTCCTCCGCCACTAATATCTGATGGTACCTTTTGTGAGTGTCAAAAAAATGTTAAATCCAGGTACCCGGTGATAGTTTCCACCAACTTATTAATCGATGGCAAGGGATAACTATCCTTGGGGAAACATCTATTCAGGTTGGTAAAATCAATGCACATTTTCCAAGCTCTATCATGTTTTGGAACCATAACTGGATTGACCAACCACTCCGAATAAATCACCTTCTTGATAACTTCAGCCTTTAGCAATTTCTCGACTTATTCCTTAATAGCTTCTACCCTTTCAGGAAAAATATCATTCTTTTCTGTTTTACATGCTTAATGGATGGGTCGATTTTCAATCTTTGAACCGCCAAGCTCGAGGGTACTCTTGTGAGGTCAGAAGTATTCCAAGAGAAAACGTCTCTATATTCTTCCAGCAACTTGCTTAGTCTTTCTTTAACGACCTCAGGCATTAATTTTCCTACTGCCACTGTCCCGGGATCTCAAATAGGCATTTGTACCGTTTCTGCAGGGCCAACCTCTCCATGCGCCGAGGCCACATTTCTCTTCTTCCTTGCTTCTATCACCGTCGTAAGATGACAACTTCTAGCCACCGTTTCCCCCCCTTGAATGAAATCTATCCTCTTATCAGTTGGAAACTTCGTCATCAGATGATAGGTAGACCACAGTGCTCGAACTTGACACGTCCATGGTCTTCCAAGAATCACTTTATAGGGGGAGTATGCATCGATAACCACAAAGTTGCAGTCTATCATTACTCCCCTGTCACCATCAGATATTCGAGCTGACAAATTGATTTCTCCCAAAGGAAATATGGGGATCCCCATGAAACCAGGTAAGGGTAAGGTAGACTTTCTCAGATTGCCACGCCATATATCTATCTGATCAAAGAAATAAGCAAACATCACCTCCACCCCGCTTCCATCGTCAATGAAAACCCTCTTTATCAAGTAATTCCCAATCACAGCCGAGACCACCATGGGATCTGCGTGTGGGGTTTGAACCAAAACTGCATCGGCCTCTGAGAATGTTACTATATCATCTAGGCCAACACCTTTTATGGTGTGGTTCTCCTGCATGAACTTTTTGTGCTTCAGCCTTTATAACTGTATTCGAGGACCTTTCCCCCACGATTCCAATTATCACATTAATCACTCTGTAGATTGGTGGATTATCATTATTTCTATTTTCCTGGTTACCCATACGTTGTTCTTGTGGCCTTTCTTCTCTCCTCTCTTGTCCTAGATCTTGAATCCCTTGATCTCGAGGTCTCCTATCTCCCCTGCCTCCATTATTATGATAATTTCTTTTGTACTGCTTCCATTCCCTACGATCATTCTTGGGTCTTTGTGGCTCTGCATAATTATTCCTTCGAGGTCCGAGGTCTTGTAACCGTCATTCCCTTTCACATCTCTTGATTTCCATCCTCAGTTGCGCACAATCATTCGTGTCTCGGCCATAGTCCCTATGATGATCGCAATACAGTTCATGGCCCTTCTTACCTCCACGACGTTCAGCGCATTCGACATGGGTAGAGGTGACCGAAACATAACTCAGTGTATACTCAAAATCTGCATAGGAGACCTACCAATAGGTGCTGGAAACATGAGTGTATACCTCTCGAAGTTAGGCCTAGCCATTTCCATTGGGTTTTCCCCCCTGAGAATCATTACTCTCTCCTGGTTTTTCCACCAAACTTTCCTTCTTCTTTTTGGTGACTTCCTCCACTCTAGAATACTGCTCTACTACTTCTTGGAGTTTTTGCAAGGTTTGTGGAGTATTCGTACTCTACTTATTGTATAACTCAAAATCCTAAATTCCTAATAAATATCCTTGAATCACCTCATTCTCCGCGGTTTCTACTACCCCAAAGCTTTCATCCAAATAGTGGTGATAAAAGGCTTCTATACTCTCTCCCAACTTCTGCTTGGTCTAGTACAGCTCTAGCAAAGTCGTAGAAAACTTATTCTTCTGAGCATATTAACTCAACAGATCCCCGTTGAAGTCTCGATGGTAACCTATTAAACCATTCCTGAGCTTTTCCCCGAAGGTAGCTTCCAACCAGATTGTATGTTAACCTCTCTTCGAAATCCATCGAATTCATTAGAATTAATAATGTCTAAATGAACTCTCAAGGATCCGATTCCCCACTATAAGTAGGGAATCCTTCTAGTGGCTTTATATCCAATGACCATCAAACTCCTGTTATTGCTGAACTGAAAGGTGATCCTGCTGCTTGGCCTATTAGCCCAATCAGCCTGTCTAACTCCATTTTCAGTGAATCTCTAGTGTCCGCCGTCAACCCTGTTACCCCCCAAACGGTTTCAATCCTCAATCATTACCTCCATGCTACATTGGGTACATAGGATGATAACTCTATAACTAAAATTTACCCAAGGTTGCATAACCCCTGAGTACATAGCAAATTACCCATAAGGGTTGTAAGGCCTTTGATTAGCTATAGTTCTTTGTAACCCTGTGTTACCATATCCCTGGATCCCTATGGAAGTCCCCATTCCCTATGCAGTATCAGCTCCCGCGAGAGTCACTTTCGAGGTTATCAGAATCAGAGGAGGAACAGAATACACCATCCCCTACGAATAGTCTGGGAAAAGTGGCTGGGAACGCGTTTGGAACGCCTCTCCTACATATCCTGGGTAAGGGAAAGAAAACATGGGCTGAGAAGCCAAAAATAAAGATAATCCCATAGGTATCGATGGCACTACATCTCTCGAGATACCCATAGGCCTTGAACGAGGAGTAACTTTATATCCTTCATCCGCTAACACCTGTGCTACCTGCGTCAGATCTTTTAGCGATTCAATCATTCCCAAACTTTGATTCCCTGGAATACTTCGTTCATAAGCTTCGATATAAGAATCGCTAGAAACCTTCGTGAATCGTCCATCTCTTTCGCCACGCGAACCAGCTGTCATACTCTGTGCAGGGCTTGCATTTCCAATTCCTTGCTCCATATTAACCTTAGGTCGTCTCGATGACCCTGCCACATCAGATCTAGGGGATTTGACGATTTGTGGATTAGGCCCACTCAAGACCTGTACCATCTTATGCTCGGCAGTCGAGAAGTGCATCATTCCCAACTCGAGCCTTCTTACGCTCAGCATTCTATGACTCCGTGGGTTAACCATCTTGCCTTTTCTAATGAATTGGGATTGCACTTCATTACCGGCTCTTGTTCCTTTTGATCTCAATCTCCCACTCCCCCGAGTAGCCGTTGAAGTGGACAAAAACCAAAGATATCGAATATGACTCGGTCGATCCCACCGAGTGTGCCAATTGATGTATCTTGAAATTGAATGAACATCCCACCCGAGCTCTTTAATTATGATCTGCAAGGAAACAATCCCTGGGGAATCCCATGGGAAGAGCTTAAGTCACTAAAGTATACGAATGACGTAAAAAGGCACAATAGAATCTTCAAATGAATATGAACCTGACGTCTGCTATATAATCTCAATTACCTTTAATTACCATTAAATGCGATCATTATGTCTGATTGTTTCAAACCTAATTATTTGCATCCTTCCCAATTGGGCCGGCCGATTTAATCCCACTGTGTTAATTGGGCTTGGTTATTATTAGTTACTAAGTAAGGACGAGAATCTTACTCCCAGGCTACAATTCAACGATTTCCCCAGAAATCTGAGCAAACTCACTCTCCTCAATACCCGACTGAAGTGGGAAGAGATATCTGAACTAGGTAAGCTCGAGAAACTCAAGGTTCTCATGTTAAAAAACTTTGTTTTCTGAGGAGCGGATGCTCAAGAGGATGACTTTCCAAGTCTCATACACTTTAACATTGGAAAAACTGATTTGAATATGTGGGAGGTTTTAGCACTTCATTTCCCCAAATTGGACCGACTTGAGTTTGAAGACACAGATGAGCTTTGAGCTTTTCCAGCTGGGTTGGAGCATGCATCGTGTCTCCAAGATGTGACCCTTTACAAAATCCATCCCGATGTAGCTTCCGCGACCAGGAAACTGTAACAAACTATTCAAGGATACAAGAGCAACTCCTTTAGGCTCACAGTTTTACTCCATGATCATTGATTTTCAACTACTTGAAAAATGCAGCAGGTTTGTAAAGTTATTTGTTGTGTAACTTCTTGAAATAAGGAAGACAAAGATGTTTTGGGGAATAATGATCTGATTTATATTGATAGAATAATGGGTTATTTATACCCAAATGTACAAGATATGACTAAGGTAACTACGTAAACTACGTAACCTATTACAATGCAAACTCTTGTATTCTATTACTCCTCCTCAAGTTGCTGCATGAAGATCGAGAATGCCCAATTCGAAACTAAGATGAAGAAACTCCGTTCGTCCTAGTGCCTTGGTGAACATATCTACTGGCTGTTCTGAAGTGGCAACATGATGAGTAGTAATGATACGCTAAGAAACTAGATCATGAACAAGATGGCAGTCAATCTCGATATGCTTGGTGCGCTCATGAAATAATAGATTTTTCTACAATGTGGAGAGCAGCCTGACTATCACAAAACGGACGAACCAGATCACAATTTCCAACACCAAGAGAGCGGAGAAAAGAGCAAAGCCAGATAATCTCCCAATAAGTATTCGCCATAGCTTTGTACTCAGCCTCTGCTGAAGAACGCAAAACAGTGTGTTGCTTCTTGGTATTCCAAGAAATCAGTGACACACCCAAAGTTATAAAAATAACCAATGACAGAGCGATGAGTGATAGGAAAGGTCACCCAGTCAGAGTCACAATAAGCTGTCAGAACTAAACTGCCATCATGAGAAAGAAACAGACCTTGACCCGGGATGCCCTTGACATAGTGAAGAACATGTTGAGCTTGTGTCCAATGTTCCAACTTCGGCTGCTGCATGAACTCAGAAAGAGCGTGAACTGCAAAACTGAGCTCAAGCCGAGTGATAGTCAAATAAACTAACTTCCCAGTCAGATGACAATATTAATCAGGATGAGCAAAATCTGGACCAGAAGTTTTGCAAGGTTATGTGTGGGATCCATCGGCGAGGCAACCAGCTTCGAACCAAGGAGACCAGCTTCGACGACCACCTCCATGGCATATTTGCGCCGGGATACAAAAATACCGCAGTGATTTCGCGCAACTTCAAGTCCCAAAAAACACTTGAGAATGCTGAGGTCCTTCATGTGAAAGCAGGAAGTAAATATTGCTTGAAAGTAGAGATGGAAGTAGAGTTATCACCTGCAATAATCAAGTCATCGACATAAACCAAGACATGAAGAATGTGACCAGCTATGCTGAGACTATATAAAGAATATTCTGCATAACTTTGTCGAAAGCCATACTGACGAAGGGCCTGCGCCAGCTTGGAGAACCAATTTTAAAGTGCCTGACAAGGACCATAAAGAGACTTGTGGAGGCGATAGACTTGACCAGGTAAAGCTTTAGAGTAGCCCAGCGGTGGAGATATAAAGACCATCTCATCCAGATATACGTGAAGAAATGCATTGTGAATGTCCATTTGATGGAGTGCCCAACCTTGAATTGCATTAACCGATAAGAACGTATGAACCGTGACCATCTTGGCAACTGGAGAAAATGTTTCATTGAAATTGATACCTTCAACCTGACGATTTCTTGACACAACAAGGCGAGCCTTGTAGCGTTCAATGTCTCCGTTCAAAAATATACTTGATACGGTAGACCCACTTACAACCGATAGGTTTCTTTCCAGGAGGAAGAGATGTGAGAGACCACTGTTATTTCTATCAAGAGCATCAAGCTTAGCCTGTATGGCCTGTCGCCAACATGGCCGCTGTATAGCATCACAAAAATATTAATTAAAATCATTCCAAAATCATCTTAAAAATCCCACTTAAATCAGAATCAAACAACATCAATAAAAAAACAGGAACACAAATCAAACAACATCAATCTTGTTAGGGTCAATTCAAATCATTCACAAATCATACGTTAAACACTAAAGCATCACACTCTTAAACCATCAGCACAAATCACATTCTTAAACCAGAAGCACAAATCAAACATCAGTTGTCACACTCAGCAGCACTAGTAGCACGAATAAAACAACACCAATCAGATGAACTAGTTGGTCAATCAAGAGAACCATCAATACAAATCAAACAACATCCATCAAAAGAAGAACAAGCGGCAATTGCAAAACAAAACAAATCAAACAAAAACATTAACTGTAACACCCCAGATCCACGACTCACTTGCTTAACGCAAGTATCGGGTCAGACTGGGCGTGCTACCGAGAATCAAACGAATCGGATTACTCAAATGTTGTAACGAGCAAATACAGTTATGCGGAAACAATTTAGAAAACCTAAAATCTAACTTACTATTATAGTG
>JAULKK010000003.1:0-25899 GCA_032355705.1 Rubia peregrina | reverse complement strand
TTCATCTAATTATGCTATTTATTACACATTTTAAATTTATGTGTTATTGTAATCTTTAATAACATATTAATAAATAAAATGTATTTTATTTTTTATAATTGTAATGTTATTGTCATCTTAATACGATCAAATATAAAATTAATATAGTACAAATTATATACACACACTATACAATCATATTCGGGTATTGTTCGGTCCGGGTTGATATTAATTTGAGTCTCTTCAAATTTGGGTTCACATCGATTCGATTTCTTTCGAATTGGGTAGTACTCGGGTTTGATCAGGTATCTTTCCGGTACGGGTCTTTTCAGGGTCTGGGTTCAGGTTCGGTACGAGTGCGGGTCCTTTTCGAGTTCGAGTTCAGGTTCGATTTGGGTGCAGGTCCTTTTCAAGTTCGGGTCCTATCAGATCAGGAAATTTTAGTTTGGGTTCGGTTCGATCAGTTGATTTCAGTTTTAGGTTAGTGATCAGGTCCAACTATTCGGGTGTCGGTTCGATTTCGGTTTGGTTATTTAATTTTAGGTTTTTAGGTTCGTTTATAGTTTTCCAGGTCTAGTTCCAACCACGTACTTGATGCAAAAACACTCGTACATAAGTAATATGAGGATGTTTCATTTGTGAAGAACCTTTTTTCAAATGACTAATGTAGAATATCCAAATTTTTGTAAATCCTTAATATAACTATTCAATGATTGACTAATTTGTGACACAATGGTTGGTTGAAAGAAACTTAAGGCCAAAATATTTCCCATCCTACAGCTTTAACAATCAAAGGTCTGGGTTTGACTTGGAATCTTCTAACTTGCCAGAGGAAGAGGCACAATGATGGATGACTTTTATCCTGCCCATAGGTATCCAAATCTAACCTTTTGTCATAATGACGCAAGAATAAATGCCTCAAATTACACAATCTATTGCAAATCCAAGTAACTCTGGTTCAAAGAACCAAAAGCACGTGCTGGAAGAGACTGATTGATACTTGAGAAAGATTGAATGCCCGGCTTTGTTTGTATCATGTTCCAACCACATACTTGATGGGAAAGCACTAGTACATAAGTAACACGAGGCAAGGAAATAGAACCACTAATGAAGATTGGCAATATCTCAAACTAACCATGTGAAGGATTGGTGTATGATAAGATGATACATTTGTGAATAACCTATTTATCAAATGACTAATGCAGAATCTCTAAATTTCCATAAATAAATATTCAATGAGTGACTAATTTGTGAAAGAATGGTTGGTTAAAAGAATCTTAAGGGCAAAGAAGACCCCATCCTACAGCTTTAACATTTAAAAGCCCGAGTTTGACTTGGAATCTTCTAACTTCGCCGAGGAAGAAGCACAATGATGGGAGCCTATTGTCCTGCCTATATGTATTCACATCCAACCTTTTGTCCTAATGAAAGAAGCATGGCTGCCTCAAATCACACAATCTATAGGAAATCCAAGTAACTCTAGTTCAAAGAATCAAAAACACATGCTGGAAGAGACTTATTTCTACTTGAGAAAGATTGAATGTTGGGATTTTTTTGTATCATGTTCCACCCATATACTTGATGGAAAAACAATCATACTTAAGCAACATGAGCCTAGGAAATTAAACGGTGAATGAAGATTGGCAACACCTCGATCTAACCATGAGAAAGGCTGGTGTGCGGGAGGATGATTCATTTGTGAAGAACGTATTTATCAAAAGCCTAATGGAGAATGTCAAAATTTCAATAAATCTTCAACATAAGTATTCAGTGTGTGACTAATATCTGAAACAATGATTGGTTAAAAGAATCTTAATACCAAAGAAGAACCCATCCTACAATTTTAACAATCAAAAGCCTTAGATTGACTTGGAATTTTCTAACTTCACAGAGGATGAGGCACAATGATGGGTGGCTATTTTCCTTCCCATATTTATTCAAATCCAACTTTTTTTTTCTAGTGAAGGAAGCATGGCTGCCTCAAATCACAAAATCATTCAGAAATCCAAGTGACTCAAGTTCATAGAATCAAGAGCACATGTTGGAAGAGACTGATTTCTACTTGGGAAAGATTGAATTCCGGGATTTATTTGTATCATGTTCCAACCACGTACATGATGGAAAACACTCGTACTTAAGCAATATAAGGCAAGGAAATAAAACTGCAGATGAAGATTGGCAACATCTCGAACTAACCATGAGAAGGATTGGTGTGTGAGAGGATGATTCATTTGTGAAGAACCTATTTATCAAAGACTATGGGAGAATCTATAAATTTCAATAAATCTTTAACATAAATATTCAATGATTGAAGAATTTTTGAAATAATGGTTGGCTAAAAGAAACTTAATGCCAAAGAAGACCCCATCCTACAACTTTAACAATAAAAAACATGGGTTTGACTTGGAATCTTCTAACTTCTCCGAGGAAGAGGCACAATGATGGGCGGCTGTGAACCTGCCCATATGTATTCAAATCCAAAATTTTACCCTAAGGAAGGAGGAAGGTCTGCCTCAAATCACACATTCTATCAGAAATCAAAGTAACTCTAGTTCAAAGAATCAAGAGGAGATACTTGAAGAGTATGATTGCTATTTGGGAATGACTGAATTCCAAGCTTCATTTGTATCATGTTCCAACCTCAAACGATATAGGAAAAAACTCACACTGAAGCAATATGAAGCAAGGAAATAGAATCATGGATGAATATTGGCAATATCTGAAACTAACGATGAGAATAATTGGTTTGGGAGAGGATGATGCATTTGTGAACAACCTATTTATCAAAGAACTAATGGAGAATCCAATAAAGCTTTCACATATGAGTGGCTTATTTGTGAAACCATGGTTGGTTGAAAGAATCATAAGGCCAAAATGGACCCCATCTTACAGCTTTAACAATCAAAAGCTTGGGTTTGACTTGGAATCTTCTAACTTCGTCGAGGAAGAGGGAAAATGATGGACGGCTATGGTCCTGCCCCTTCATATTCAAATCCAACTTTTTTCCTAATGAAGGAAGAATGACTGCCTCAAATCACACAATCTATCAGAAATCCAAGTAACTTTTTTTCATTGAATCAAGAGCACATGCAGAAGAGACTCGTTGCTACTTGGGAAAGGTTGAATATCGAGCTTCATTTGTATCATGTTATATCATTTGTGAACAACCTATTTATCAAATGATTAATGAAGAATCTCTAAATTCAATAAACCTTCAGCATAAATATTCAATAAGTGAATAATTTGTTAAACAATGCTTGGTTGAAAGAATTGTAAGGCCGAAAAAGACGCCATCCTACAGCTTTAACAATCAAAAGCTTGGGTTTGACTCGGAATCTTCTAAAATTACTGAGGAAGAGACACAATGATGGGTGGTTGTTGTCCGGCCCATATGTAATCAAATCTAAATTTTTGTCCTAATAAAAAAATGGCTGCCTCAAGTCACACAATCTATTGGAAATCCAACTCTGGTTCAAAGAATCAAGAGCACATGGTGGAAGTGACTTTGTGCTACTTGAGAAAGATTGAATGTCAGTTTTGCTTTGTTTCATGTTCCAAAAGTGTACTTGATGGTAAAATACTCATAATACAGAAATATGAGTCAAGGAAATTGGACCGTGGATGAATATTGGCAATAACTAAAACTACCATTGAGAAGGATTAGTGTGTGAGAGAATGGTGCATTTGTGAACAATCTATTTATCAAAGGACTAATGGACAATCTCTAAATTCTAATAAAGCTTCAACATAACGTTTTGATGAGTGACTTATTTGTGAAACCTAGGCTGGTTTAAATATCTTAAGGCAAAAAAAGACCCCATCCTACGGCTTTAACAATAAAAAACCTGGGTTTGAATTGGAATCTTCTAACTTGTCCGAGGAAGAGGAACAATGATAGGCGGCTGTTGTCCTGCCCATACATATTTAAATCCAACTTTCTGCCCCAATGAAGAAATAATGGCTGCCTCAAATCACAAAATCTAATGGAAATCCAAGTAACTATGGTTCAAACAATCAGGAGCACATGCTGGAAGAGACTGATTGCTAATTGAAAAATACTGAACGGCGGGCTTCCTTTGTATCATGTCCAATAACATAGTTATTGGGAAAACACTATTATTAAGCAATATGAGGCAAGGAAACAGAACCCCGAATGAATATTGGCAATATCTCAAACTAACCATGAGAATGATTGGTGTGCGAGAGGATGATGCACTTGTGAAGAACCTATTTATCAAATGACTAATGGAGAATCTCTAAATTTCAATAAACATTCAACATAACTATTCAATGAGTGACTAATTTATGAAACAATGCTTGGTTGAAAGAATTTTAAGGCCTAAAAAGACCCCATCCTACAGCTTTAACAATCAAAAGCGTAGGTTTGACTTGGATTCTTCTAACTTAGCCGAGGAAGGGCTCAATGATGGGCGGTTGTGGTACTGGCCATACGTGTTCAAATCTAACCTTTTTTCCAATGAAAGAAGAATGACTGCCTCAAATCACACAATCTATCGGAAATCCAAGTAACTCTAGTTCAAAGAAGCAAAAGCACATGGTGGAAGAGACTAATTGCTAATTGAGAAAGATTGAATGTCGGGATTCGTTTGTATCATGTTACAACCACTTACTTGAAAGGAAAACCTTCTTAATTAAGCAATATAAGGCAAGGAAATAGAACCGATGCTGAAGATTGGCAATATCTCAAATTAACCATGAAAATGATTGGTGTGAGAGAGGATGATGCATTTGTGTAACAATGGTTGGTTAAAAGAATCTTAAGGCCAAAAAGACATCATCCTACCTCTTTAACAATAAAAAGTCTGGGTTTGACTCAGAATTTTCTAAAATTGTAAGAAAGAAACACAATGATGGGCGGCTGTTATCCTTCTCATATGTATTCAAATCAAAAAAACTTGTCCTAATTATGGAATAATGGCTTCATCAAATCACACAATCTATCGAAAATCCAATTAACTCTACTTTAAAGAATCTAGCGCACATGCTACAAGAGACAAAGTGCTACTTGAGGAAGATTGAATTTAAGGCTTCCTTTGTATCATGTTCCAATAAAGTACTTGATGGAGAAATACTCGTAATTAAGCAATATGAGGTAAGAAAATTGAATTGCGATGAATATTGGCAATATCTATAACTAACGATGAGAAGGATTAGTGTGCGAGAGGATGATACATTTGTGAACAACTTATTTATCAAATGACTAATGGAGAATCTCTAAATTCCAATAAATCTTCAATATAACATTTTAATAGGTGACTTATTTGTGAAACCTAGGTTGGTTGAAAGAATCTTAAGGCCAAAAAAGACCCCATCCTACAGCTTTAACCATGAAAAGCCTGGATTTGACATGAAATCTTCTAAGTTAGACGAGGAAGAGGGAAAATGATGGGTGGCTGTGGTCCCGATCATTCGTATTCAAATCCAACATTTTGGTCTAATGAATGAAGCATGGCTGCCTCAAATCACACAATCTTTTTGAAATCCAAGAGCACATGCTGGAAGAGACTGATTGCTACTTGGGAAAGATTGAATGCCAGGCTTCATTTGTGTCATGCTTGCAAAAACACTCGTATTTATGCAATATAAGGAAAGGAAATAGAATGGAGGATGAAGATTGACAATATCTAGAACTAACCATGAGAAGGATTGGTGTGAGAGAGGATGATTTATTAATAAAGAACCTATTTGTCAGTGGACTAATGGAGAATCTCTAAATTTCAATAAATCTTCAACATAACTATTCAATGAGTGACTAATTGGTGAAACAGTGGTTGGTTAAAAAAATCTTAAGGCAAAAAAAGACCCCATCCTACAACTTTAACAATTAAAAGCGTATGTTTGACTTATAATCTTCTAACTTCACCGAGGAAGAGGCACAATGATAGGCGGTTGTGGTACTGCCCATACATGTTCAAATCAAACCTTTTGTCATAATGAAGAAAGAATGGATGCCTCAAATCACACAATTTATCACAAATCCAAGTAACTCTAGTTCAAAAAATCAAGAGCACATGCTGGATGAGACAAATTGCTACTTGAGAAAGATTGAATGCCAGGATTCATTTGTATCATGTTCAAACCACTTACTTGAAGGGAAAACCCTCTTAATTAAACAATATAAGGCAAGGAAACAGAACCGCGAGAGGAGATTGGCAATATCTCAAATTAACCATGTAAAGGATTGGTGTGGGAGAGGATGATGCATTTGTGAACAACCTATTTATCAAAGGACTACTGGAGAATCTCTAAATATCAATATATCTTCAAGATAACTATTCATAAAATCAAGAGCACATACTTGGGAAAGATTGAATGCCAGGATTCATTTGTATCATGTTCCAACCACATACTTGATCCAAAATCAGTCGTACATAAGTAATATAAGGCAAGGAAATAGAATCGTGGATGAAGATTGGAAATATATCAAACTAACTATGAGAAGGATTGGTGTGCGAGAGGTTGGTTTATTTGTGAAGAACCTATTTATCAATGGACAAATGGAGAATTTTTAAATTTTGAAAAATATTCAACAAAACTATTCAATGAGTGACTAATTTGTGAGACAATGGTGGGTTGAAATAATCTAAAGGCAAAAAAGGACCCCCTCCTACAACTTAAACAACTTTAACTTTGACTTTAAATCTTCTAACTTCGCAGAGGAAGAGGCACAATGATAGGCAGTTTTGGTATTGCCCATACATATTTAAATCCAACCTTTTGTCCTAAGGAAGGAAGAATGGCTTCCTCAAATAACACAATCTATCAAAAATCCAAGTTTCTCCAGCTGAAAGATTCAAGAGCACATGATGGAAGGGACTGGGTTATACTTGGGAAACATTGAATGCCGGTCTTTCTTTGTATCATGTTCCAACATTGTACTTGATGGAAAAATACTCGTAATTAAGCAATATGAGGAAAGGAAATTGAATTGTGGATGAATATTGGCAATATCTAAAAATAATGATGAACTACATTAGTGTGCGAGAGGATGATACATTTGTGAACTACTTATTTATCAAATGACTAATGGAGATTCTCTAAATTACAATAAATCTTCGGCATAACATTTTAATGAGTGAATTATTTGTGAAATATAGGTTGGTTGAAGGAATATTAAAGCCAAAAAAGACCCCATCCTACAGCTTTAACAATAAAAAACCCGGGTTTGACTTGGAATATTCTAACTTAAAGGAAGAAGAGGGATAATGATGGGTGGCTTTGGTCAAGCTCATTAGTATTCAAATCCAACCTTTTGTTCTAATGTAAGAAGCATGGCTGCCTCAAATCACACAATCTTTCCAAAATCCAAGTAACTCTAGTTCATAGAATCAAGAGCACATGCTGGAAGGACTGAATGCTACTTGGGAAAGATTAAATACCAGGCTTCATTTGTATTATGTTCGAACCACATACTTGATCCAAAAACACTCGTACATAAGAAAATAAGGCAAGGAAATAAAACCATGGACGGAGATTGGCAATATCTCAAACTAACCATAAGAAGGATTGGTGTGCGAGAGTTTGGTTTATTTGTGAAGAACCTATTTATCAAAGGACAAACGGAGAATCTCTAAATTTGAAAAATATTCAACATAAATATTCAATGATTGACTAATTTGTGAAAAAATGGTTGGTTGAAAGAATCTCAAGGCCAAAAAGGACCCCATCTTACAACTTTAACAATAAAAATCAAAGGTTTGACTTGGAATCTTCTAACTTCGTAGTGGAAGAGGCACAATGGTGGGCAGTTGTGGTACTGCCCATACATATTCAAATCCAACCCTTTGTCCTAATGAAGGAAGAATGGATGCCTCAAATCACAAAATCTATCGGAAATCCAAGTAACTCTAGTTAAAAGAATTAAGAGCACATGCTGGAAGAGACTGATTGCTACTTGAGAGATTGAATGCCAGGATTCGTTTGTATTATGTTATAACCATTTACTTGAAGGGAAAACCCTCTTAATTAATCAATATAAGGCAAGGAAATAGAACCGCAGGTGCAGACAAGAAATATCTCAAATTAACCATGAAAATGATTGGTGTGCAAGAGGGTGATGCATTTGTGAACAACCTATTTATCAATGGAATAATAGACTATCTATAAATTTCAATAAACCATCAACATAACTATTCAATGAGTGACTAATTTTTGTAACAATGGTTGGTTGAAAGAATCTTAAGGCCAAAAAAGACCCCATCCTACGACTTTAACAATCAAAAGCCTATGTTTGACTCAGAATCTTCTAAAATTTCCAAGGAAGTGGCACAACGATGGGCGGCGATGGTCTTGACCATTTGTATTCAAATCCAACTTTTTGTCCCAATGAAAAAAAGGCTACCTCAAATCGCACAATCTATCAGAAATCCAAGTAATTCTAGTTCAACGAATCAAGCGCATATGTTGGAAGTGATTGAGTGCAACTTGGGAAAGATTAAATGTCGGGCTTCCTTTGTATCATATTTCAAAAATGTCTTTGACTGAAAAATACTCGTAATTAAGCAATATGAGGGAAGGAAATTGAACCGTGGATGAATATTGGAAATATCTAAAACTAATGATGAGAAGGATTTGTGTGCGAGAGGATGATGCATTTGTGAACATCTTATTCATCAAAAGACTAATGGAGAATCTCTAAATTCCAATAAAGCTTCAACATAACGTTTTAATGAGTGACCTATTTTGAAACCTAGGTTGGTTGAAAGAATCTTAAGGCCAAAAAGACCCCATCCTACAGCTTTAACAATCAAAAGCCTGGGCTTGACTAGAAATATTCTAACTTTGCCGAGGAAGAGGGACAATGATGGGCGGCCGTGGTTCTGCTCATTTTCATTCAAATCCAACTTTTTATTCTAATAAAAGAAGAATTGATGGCTGCCTAAAATCATAAAATCTATCGGAAATCCAAGAAACTCTAGTTCATAGAATCAAGAGCACATGCTAGAAGAGACGGATTCCTACTTGGGAAATATTGAATGTTGGGCTTCATTTGTATCATGTTCTAACCATGTACTTCATGGAAGAATACTCGTACTTATGCAACATAGGGCAAGGAAATCGAACCGTGGATGAATGTTAGCAATATCTCAAACTAATGATGAGAAGGATTGATGTGCGAGAGAATGATGCATTTGTTAATAACCTATTCATCGAAGGAGTAATGAAGAATCTCTAAATTCCAATAAAGCTTCAACATAACATTTTAATGAGTGAGTTATTTGTGAAACCAAGGTTGGTTGAAAGAATATCAAGGCCAAAAAATTCCCTATCCCACAACTTTAACAATCACAAGCCTGGGTTGACTCGAAATCTTCCCACTTCACCGAGGAGGAGGCACAATGTTGTGCAGCTATGGTCCTACCCATACGTATTAAAATACAACTTTCTATCCTAATGATGAAAGAATGGCTACCTCAAATCACACAATCTATCAGATGTCCAAGTTACTCTTGTTCAAGCTATCAAGAACACATGATGGTTGAGACTGATTGCTACTTGGGAAAGATTGAATTCTTAGCTTCGTTTGTATCATGTTCCAACAATGTACTTGATGGAAAAACACTCGTACCTAAGTAATATGAGGCAATGAAATTAAACCGTGGATGAAGATTTGCAATATCTCGAACTAACCATGCAAATGATTATGCATTTGTGAAGAACCTTTTTATCAAATGGCTAATGGAGAATCTCTAAATTTCAATAAACCTGCAATATAACTCTTCAATGAGTGACAAATTTGTGAAAGAATGATTGGTTAAAATAATCTTAAGGCAAAAAAAACCTAATCCTAAAGCTTTAACTATCAAAAGCTTGGGTTTGACTTCGAATATTGTAATTCTGCGAGGAAGAGGCACAATGATGGGTGACTGTGGTCCTTCCTATGTGTATTAAAATCCAACCTTTTTGTCCTAATGAAGGAATAATGGCTGCCTCAAATCACACAATCTATCAGAAATCCAAGTAACTTTACTTCAAAGAATCAGGAGTATATGCTGGAAGAGACTATTGTTACTTGGGAAAGATTAAATACCCAACTTTTTTTATATCATCTTCCAACCACGTACTTAATGGGGAAAAACTCATACATAAGAAATATAAATCAAGGAAATCGAACCGCTGATGAATAGTGGCAATATCTGGAACAAACGATGAGAATGATTGGTGTGCGAGAGGAAGATGCATTTGTGAAGAACCTATTTATCAAGTGACTAATGGAGAATGTCTAAATATCTATAAAGCTACAACATAACTTATCAATAAGTTACTTACTTGTGAAACCAAAATTGGTTGAAATAATCTTAAGTAGAAAAAGACCCCATCCTGCAGGTTCAACAATGAAAGGCCTAGGTTTGACTCGGGATCTTCTAACTTTACCGAGGAAGAGGCACAATGATGGGCAGTTATTTTCCTACCCAGACATATTCAAATCCACATTTTTCCTTAACAAAGGAAGAATGGTTGCCTTAAATTAACCACAATCTATTGGAAATCCAATTAATTATAGTTCAAAGAATCAAGAACGCATACTAGAAGAGACTGATTGCTACTTGGGAAATATTGAATGCCCGGCTTTAGTTATATCATATTCCAACCACGTACCTGATGGAAACACAGTTTTATTAAAAAAAATACGAGGTAAGGAAATCGAACCAAGGATAAATATTGGCAATATCTTAAACTAACAATGAGAAAGATTGGTGTGTGAGAGGATGATGCATTTGTGAACAACCTTTATATCAAAGGACTAATGGAGAATCTCTAAATTACAATAAGTCTTCAACAGAACCTTTTATTGAGTGATTTATTTGTTAAAGCAAGGTTGATTGAAATAATCTTAAGGCCAAAAAAGACCCCATCCGACAGCTTTAACAATCAAAAGTTGGGTTTCACTTGGAATCTACTAACTTTGCCGAGGAAGAGGACAAATGATGGGCCACTGTGGTCCCACTTATACTTATTCAAATCCAACATTTTCTACTAATGAATGAAGAATGGTTGCCATAAATCACACAATATATCGTATATTGAACTAACTCTAGTTCAAAGAGATAAGAGCACATGATGGAAGAGATTGATTGCTAATTGGGAAACATTGAATGTCAGGCTTCATTTGTATCTTGTTCCAACCACATACTTGATGGGGGAAAAATCATACTTAAGTAATATGAGGCAAGGAAATAGAAACGTGGATGAAGATTGGAAATATGTAAAACTAACCATGAGGAGGATTGGATTGCGGTGAGGATGATGCATTTATGTAGAACCTATTTATCAAATGACCGATGGATAATCTCAAAATTCCAATAAAGCTTCAACATAAAGTTTTAATGAGTTACTTATTTGTGAAACCAAGGTTGGTTGAAAGATTCTCAAGGCCAAAATATTCCCCATCCTGCAACTTTAACAATCACAAGCCCGGGTTAACTCGGAATCTTTCCACTTCACCGAGGAAGAGGAACAATGATGTGCGGCTGTGGTATTCCCCATACATATTCAAATCCAAAATTTTGTCCTAATGATGAAAGAATGGCTACCTCAAATCACACAATCTATTGGAAGTCCAAGTTACTCTTGTTCAAGCTATGAACAACACATAATGAAGGAGACTGGTTGCTACTTGGGAAATATTGAATTACAGGCTTCGTTAGTATCATGTTCCAACAACGTACTTGATTGAATAACACTCATACTTAAGTAATATGAGGCAAGGAAATTGAACCGTGGATGAAGATCGGCAATATCTCGAACTAACCATGAGAAGGATTGGTTTGTGAGAGGATGATGCATTTATGAAGAACTTTTTTTATCAAATGGCTAATGGAGAATCTCTAAATTTCAATAAATCTTCAATATAACTCTTTAATGAGTGAAAAAATTGTGAAAGAATGATTGGTTGAAATAATCTTAAGGCAAAAAAAAAACACCAATCCTAAAGCTTTAACTATCAAAAGTTTAGGTTTGACTTTGAATATTGTATATTCTACAAGGAAGAGGCACAATGATGGGCGACTATGGTCCAGTCCATGCATATTAAAATCTAAACTTTTGTCCTAATGAAGGATTAATGGCTGCCTCAAATCACACAATCTATCAAAAATTCAAGTAACTTTAGTTCAAAGAATCAAGAATAAATACTGGAAGAGACTGATTGTTACTCAGGAAAGATTGATGCCCGTCTTTGTTTATATCATCTTCCAACCAAATACTTAATGTGAAAAAACTCGTACTTAAGCAATATAAAGCATGGAAATTGAACCGCGGATAAATATCGGCAATATCTGGAAGTAACGATGAGAAGGATTGGTGTGCGAGAGGAAGATGCATTTGTGAAAAATCTATTTATCAAATGACTAATGGAGAATGTCTAAATTTCTATAAAGCTACAACATAACATATCAATAAGTTACTTACTTTTGAAACCAAGGTTTGTTGAAATAATCTTAAGCAGAAAAAGACCCCATCCTGCAGGTTTAACAAGGAAAGGCCTGGGTTTGACTCAGGATCTTTTAACGTTACTGAGGAAGAGACACAATGATGGGAAGTTATATTCCTACCCAGACGTATTAAAATCCAACCTTTTTTTCCTAATGAAGGAAGAATGGTTGCCTTAATTCAAATATAGTTCAAAGAATCTAGAACACATACTAGAAGAGACTGATTGCTATTTAGGAGAGATTGAATGCCCGGCTTCAGTTATATCATATTCCAACCACGTACCTGATGGAAACACAATTTTATTAAAACATATGAGCTAAATAAAATGAACTACAGATGCATATTGCAATATCTTAAACTAACAATGAGAAAGATTGGTGTGTGAGAAGATGATGCATTTGTGAACAACCTAATATATCAAAGGACTAATGGAGAATTTCTAAATTACAATAAAGCTTCAGATTTTTTTTAATGAATGACTTATTTGTGAAAGCAAGGTTGGTTGAAAGAATCTTAGGGCCAAAGAAGACCCCATCCTACAGTTTTAACAATCAAAAGCCCGTGTTTGACTTGGAATCTACTTACTTTGCCGAGGAAGAGGACAAATGATGGGCCACTGTGGTTCCACCCATAATTATTGATATCTAACTTTTTCCCCTAATGAATGAAGAATGGTTGCCTCAAATCACACAATATATCGTAAATCGAAGTAACTCTAGTTTAAAGAGATAAGAGCACATGATGGAAGAGATTGATTGCTAATTGGGAAAGATTGAATGTTGGGCTTTATTTGTATCTTGTCCCAACCACTTACTTGATGGAAAAAAACTCTTACTTAAGTAATATGAGGCAAGGAAATAGAAACATGGATGAAGATTGGAAATATCTTGAACTAATTATGAGAATGATTGGATTGCGAGAGGATGATGCATTTCTGAAGAACCTATTTATCAAATGACTGATGGAAAATCTCAAAATTCCAATAAAGCTTCAACATAATGTTTTAATTGGTGACTTATTTGGGAAATCAAGGTGGGCTTAAAAAATCTCAAGGCCAAGAAAGTCCTCATCCAACGGCTTTAACAAACAAAATCATGGGTTTGACTTGGAATCTTTTAACTTCGCCAAGGAAGTGGCACAATGATGGGCAGTTGTGGTCCCACCCATACATATTCAAATATGACCTTTTTTCCTAATGAAGGAAGAATGGCTGCCTAAAATCACACAATCTATTTGAAATCCATGTTACTGAAGTTCAAAGAATCAAGAGCACATGCTGGAAGACACTGATTTCTACTTGGGAAAGATTGAATGTTGGGCATCGTTTCTATCATGCTCCAAACATGTACTTTGTGGGAAAAGCTTGTACTTAAGCAATATGAAGCAAGGAAATAGAATCGCAGATAAAGATTGGCAATATCTTGATCTAACAATGAGAATGATTGGCTTGCGAAAGGATGATGCATTTGTGAAGAACCTATTATTAAAAATAACTAACGCAGAATCTCTAAATTCCAATAAGTCTTCAACATAATATTTTAATGAGTTACTTATTTTTGAAACCAATGTTGGTTGAAAGAACGTCCAGACCAAAATTATCCCCATCCTACACCATTTACAATCAAAGGCCTTGTTTTTACTCAGAAACTTCTAACTTCGCCGAGGAACATGAACAATGATGAGCGGCTATGGTCCTGCCAATACGTATTCAAATCCAACTTTTTGTCCTAATGAAAGAAGAGTGGCTCCCTCAAATCACACAATCTATCAGAAATACAAGTAACTCTAGTTCAAAAATCAAGAGCACGTGCTGGAAGACACTGATTGCTAATTGGGAAAAATTGAATGTTGAGTTTCCTTAGTATCATGTTCCAACCACGTACTTGATGAAATAAATTTGTACTTAAGCAATATGAGACAGGGAAATAGAACCGAGGATGAAGATTGGCAATATCTCAAATTACCCATAAGATGGATTGGTTTGTGAGAGGATGATGCATTTGTTAACCTATTTATCAAATGACTAATGGATAATATCTAAATTTCAGTATATCTTAAATATAACTATTCCATGAGTGGATAATTTGTGAATCAATGGTTGGTTGAAAGAATATTAAGGCAAAAAAGACCCCATCCTACGGCTTTAACAATGAAAAGCTTAGGTTTTACTTGGAACCTTATATTTCGCAATGGAAAAGACACAATGAGGGTGGATGTGGTCCTGCTCATACAAATTCAAATCCAACATTTTGTCATAATGAAGGAAGAATGGCTACCTCAAATCACACAATCCATCGGAAATCCAAGTAACTCTAGTTCAAAGAATGACCAACACATGCTGGAAGAGACTTATTTCTACTTGGAAAAAATTGAATGTCGGACTTCATTTGTATCATGTTCTAACCATTTACTTGATGGAAAAACACTCGTACTTAAGCAATATGAGGCAAGGAAATGGAACCGTGGATGAAGATTGTCAATATCTCGACCGAACCATAGGAAAGATTGGTGTGCGAGAGGATGACGCATTTGTGAAGAACCTGTTTATCAAATGACTAATGGAGAATCTCTAAATTTTAATAAATATTAAATATAACTATTCAATGAGTGACTAATTAGTGAAAAATGGTTGGTTGAAAGAATTTAGAGGCCAAAAAAGACCTCATCCAATAGCTTTAACAATCAATAGCCTGGGTTTTACTCAGAATATTCTAAATTCGCCGGGGAAGAGGCACGATGATGGGAAGATGTTGTCCTTCCCATACATATTCAAATACATTTTTTTCCTAATGAAGGAATAATGTTTTCCTCAAATCACACAATCTATCTGAAATCCAAGTAACTCTATTTCAAAGAATCAAGAGCAAATGCTGGAAGAGACTGATTGCTACTTGGGAAAGATTGAATGTCGTTCTTCATTTGTATCATGTTCCAACAACGTACTTGATGGAAAATAAGAAATATGAGGCAAGGAAATTGAACCGCGGATGAATATTGAAAATATCTCAAACTAACGATGAGAAGGATTGGTGTTCGAGAGGATGATGCTGTTGTTAATAACCTATTTATCAAATGACTAATGGAGAATCTCAAAATTCCAATAATCTTCAACATAACATTTCAATAAGTGACTTATTTGTGAAACCAAGGTTGGTTTAAAGAATCTTAAGCCAAAAAAAGACCCCATCCTGCAGGTTTAACAATCAAAGGCCTGGGTTTAACTCCGGATCATTTAACTTTACCAAAAAATTGGTGCAATGATGGGAAGTTATTTTCCTACCTAGACGTATTCAAATTCAACATTTTTCCCAATGAAGGAAGAATGGTTGCCTCAAATCAACCACAAACTATTGGAAATCCAAACAACTCTAGTTCAAAGAATCAAGAGCAGATGCTACAAGGGACTGATTGTTACTTGGGAAAGATTGAATGACAGGCTTCATTTGTATCATGTTCTAGCCTTGTACTTGATGGGAACAAAGTTGTACTTAAGTAATATAAGGTAAGGAAATAGAACCGTGGATGAAAATTGGCAATATCTTAGCCCAACCACGGGAAGGATTGGTGTGCAGGAGCATGACGCATTTGTGAAGAACCTATTTATCAATGGACTAATGGAGAATCTCCAAATTTCAAAAAATATTTAAGATAAATATTCATTTAGTGAATAATTAGTGAAACAAAGGTTGGTTGAAAGAATCTTAAGGCTAAAAATGACCCCATCCTATAGCTTTAACATTCAAAGTCCCGGGTTTTACTCGAAATCTTCTAAATTTTCCAAGGAAGAGGCACTATGATGGGCAGATGTTGTCCTTCCCATACATATTCAAATCCAAATTTTGTCATAGTGAAGGAATAATGTTTTTCTCAAATCACGCAATCTATCTGAAAATATAAGTAAATCTAGTTCAAATAATCAAGAGCACATGTTGGAAGAGAATAATTGCTACTTGGGAAAGATTGAATGTCGTTCTTTGTTTGTATCATGTTCCAACCACATACTGGACGGAAAATAAGCAATATTAGGCAAGGAAATTGAACCACAGATGAATATTGGCAATATCTCAAACTAACGATGAGAAGGATTGGTGTGCAAGAGGATGGTACAGCTGTCAACAACCTATTTATCAAATGACTGATGGAGAATCTCTAAATTTCAATAAATATTTAAAATAAAATTTCAATAATTAACTTTTTTTTATGGAAAGTGTGCTTTATAGATCAAAATTAGATCGAGCTTAGTTTAGGCCATCACTCCATGCCTTTTTACAAACATATTTACTTCCTAAACACATAAACTACATCTTTGGTTGCAGCTATCAACATAAGTTATCAATGAGTAAGTTATTTGTGAAAAAGAGGTTGGTTGAAAGAACCTAAAGGCCAAAAAAAACCACATCATATAGCTTTAACAATCAATGGCCTGGGATTAAACCGTGTATGAATATTTGCAATATCTCGAATTAACCATGAGAAGGGTTTGGTGTGCGAGAGGATGATGCATTTGTGAAGAACCCATTTAGCAAAGGACTAATGGAGAATCTCTAAATACCAATAAAGATTCAACATAAGGTATCAATGAGTGAGTTCTGTGTAAAAACCAAGGTTGGTTAAAAGAACCTTAAGGCCAAAAAAGACCCAATCATATAGCTTTGACAATTAATGGTCTGGGATTGACTCGGGATCTTCTAATTTTACCGAAGAAGAGGCACAATCATGAGCGGCTCCAACCATGGTTTTATTTATCTATTTTATAAACCCATAACAGCTCTTTGGACAATCTTAGTATTTTCCACTATCTACCATTATTGATACCATAGTAGTAAGAAGGAGTGAAACATTATAAATTTACATATTTGACCCTTAATAGCTTCTGGCAGTCTCATGCATATTTAATGACCCAACATGAGAAGGTAGGTCAGCAACATTGCAAAGTAAGTTAACTTGGCCAAATATTTTTGCGACATTCAGCCAAATGGTCAAAAATGGAAATCAATCTCTCATGTGCCCTAGACCAGCAACAATTATGACACATATATAAATAAATCATATTTTTTCTTACCACATCCACCATATTTCATCCAATTGTTTAAGAACAATGTGAAAAACTAATTGAAGAGACCTAAAACCTAATCAATTATAACCAAAAACTAATAATATATTGGAAATAAAAGTAAAGAAACACATTTTGGATAAGCAAGATATTATAACAAAAAACTTAATAAAGGGAAGAGACCGGATTAAAAATCTAACCTTGTCTAGGGTTTGGAAACAATGTGGTTATTTTCATCGGTATAGATGGATGGTGATGAACAAGTAATAAACGAGGGATTAGATTATTTATAAGTAGGAAGTAGAGCAATTTAAATGATCTACGTAGATATGGTGAATGGGAATGCGTAGAGCTTTGACATTTTAAATACTCAGACCCATACGGTGTCATTTAATCCATGAATGCGACATCGCACATAAGTTGTACACTTAATCGATATTGTCAAACGCTGACCGATTCATTGACCAACGTTGTAGTGAAGGGGTATTGAGAAAAAAAAGTAGGCCCAATTGGCTTAATAAGTTGGACTTTGTTAATAGTGAGTTAAAATGCAGTATAAACGAGGTTGCTCTTCAACATTGGCTAGATGGGCTGGATGCCAAAAACTCAGCGACATCTCATATTACAATGGGCTATGATTCAATTTTTAGTCAAAATTCATAATAAACACAATAGCCCAAATGCAAGGCCCGGGGTATTTAATTTCGAAATATTTTTGAAGAGTGAAATATTTAATGAGAAAATAAAGGCAATCATAACATTAATCTTAAATGGCTCTTCATCAACCCCAAACTATTATTCTAGGGATCCATTAGTGTAGCTCATTGCGATAACATTGAAGAAGTTTTACAAATCATTATTTTGAGGTCTCGAATGTGATAGTCTATAATCACCTATCCGCAATTTTAACCGTTAAAAAAGTATTTTTCAAACTTTTACTCTTGTACCATGGTTGAATGTTTGTTGAATTAAAAGGAAAACAAAAAGGAAATGGATTGATTATTTTTGGGAATAACTGGAGAACCCTTTTTAATTGCTATAACTGATGTCAAATAGTTTCGAGTAACATTGCCTATATCAGGACTTCAAAAATCTTGATAATTGAACCCGTACAGTTATAAATATTACTTGTGTAGTAGGATTTTATGTTCATGGGGATAACGGGTGAACCCTTCGTAATTTCTATAACTTATATCAAATTTTATCAAGTAATATTGCCTATAGGCCCTTGAAATTTTTGATAATTGAAGTAGTACTGTTCAAAATATTACTTGTGTAGTAGGATTGACTTCTCTTAGGGATATTGCGAGAACCGTTCGTAACTGTTGTGACTGATATAAAATAGTATTGAGTAACATTTCTTATACCAAGCCCTTGGAAATCTTGATAATTGAACCAATACCGTTAAAGAATTTACTTCTGTATTTGGACTGACTTTTTTTGGGGATAACGGAAGAACCCTTCTTAATTTCTATAACTGATATCAAATAGTATCGAGTAGCATTGCATATACCTGGCTCTCTCAATCTTGATAATTGAACTAATACTGTTCAAAAGATTACTTGGGTAGTAGGATTGACTGTTCTTGGGGATAACGGAAGAACCTTTCATAATTACTATAACTGATATAAAATATTTTTGAGTAACATTTCCTTTACAAAGCCCTCGACAATCTTCATAATTGAACCAGTATTATTTAAAAAATTACTTGTGTAGTAGTATTGATTGTTATTGGGGAAAACCGAAATACCTCATTCTATTGGAATAATTGATATACACTTGTTTCAAGTAACATTGGCTAGAACATGCCCTAAAACAACCGATAGTGTAATAGAATTGATATTCTAACTGAGAATTGGCTATAACCAACAATCAACTTATATATATATATATAAATTCATCGTAACATTCTCTCTCTAAGATTTATGCTCTCACCTCTCTCTACTTTTGTTTTCTCACGCGCCACCCACCCTCATGTCCAATTGTTAATCAACGGTTATATTCCTTTTAACAGTTGCCGGTAACGTCTCCAATACAGTGCCCTCCGCTCCGCCAATGGCGGAGCCACCATCAACCACCACTCTGCACCATCAACCTCCTTCATCCATACAACCCGCTCCAGCAAACCCCATTCATCCCAAATCTTTCCTCTCTGCACTCACTAATCGATCGCCGCCGCTATGTTCTCTCCCAAACAACTCCAATTTAAACCCCAAAAGAGAATTTTTGGGAGATATGGCCTGCATATACACTGATGATCAGGTTCAACTCCTCTCGGCTCACTACTCCAACGCACTCATAGGCAAATTCACCAGAGGCCGTCCGACCATGGATCAATTGGAACACGCTTTCAAGACGGTCGGATTTCTAGGGAAGTACCAATTAGGTTCCATCGACTTCAAACATGTGTTGATCAGATTCGAGCTCATGGATGATTTCCAGAGGTGCTGGATTAAAGGGATTTGGAATTTCAATGGTTGCCCAATGAAAGTTCTTCGCTGGACACCGGACTTCTCCCCTCACACTGAGTCATCAATTGTGCCACTCTGGGTAATTGTTCATGATATCCCTATCTTCTTCTATAACATGGGTACTATTGAGGATGTTGGAAACACAATAGGATCATATATAAAAATGGATGCTGCTTCAGAAGGTCTCACTCGCCCTTCTGCCATCAAAGTTTGTGTGGAATTTGATCTACTTAAACCTATGAGGCCATTTATCAGACTAGGGACTGAAAAGAAGCATGTTAGGTGTAGAGTGGAGTACGAGAATGTCCCTGCTTACTGTTGTTCCTGCTCTAGGATTGGTCATGCTGAGTCTCAATGTAAACTCACTTATACTACCAACTCTCAGAAATACCAATCTCCCTCTAACAATATACCTCAGTCCCATAAGCCCTCCTCTCCTAAGTGGATTCCTACTGGGAATAAGTTCCTTTATCCTCCTACCATTCCTGATGTCGTGGATGTCCCGGATATGGTCCCTGTGGAGCATGACAATTTCAGGCCTCCTATTATCCCTACTCTACTCACACCTCCACGGAAGATACTGGCTCAAACTACTACTGCCCAATCCCACCCGGAAGTGTATAATCCAATATCTCCAGTTCCTCAATCATTTGCTCAGTCTAATGCAAAGGCTCATGATGTACTCTACACAGTAAATGAAGCTCCACTATCTATAATGACTGTAGAGGTGTCAGCTCCCATGTTTGAAGTTCCAAGTAACGATCAGCTTCCATCACTTGAGAAAGAGACTATCCAGGCAGTTGCTGATGGAGAAATCAGCAACAGCTCATCACCTGACACAACCTCTGGTTTTTCAATTCCCATTAGAAAGGGGTATAAGCATGCAAAAGATGACATCCAGGTCAAAACTAGTAAGTTCCTCTCCCCCTTTACATCACTTTTTAAAGCTAAAAACTTTTTCTACTCCCAGCAGAGAACTATTCAGAACAGGTTCCAACCATTGCTAAATGAAGAAGGTTCTGATGGCTCTGATGACGCTATAGAAGACACCATAGAAGTAGCTCAAAACCCTACTGTCATTGAAGCACAGGATGCTGTCCTTGAACTATCTAAAGGGTCTACTGAGTCCGATCCAATCATGGAACAACAGGTAGTTCAGGTGAGCAAACCTTCAGCTCCTGGAAAAAATACAAAAATGCCTAAGAAAAATAACGCTGAGCAGAATGATAGCTTTTTATCTCAGCTTAACAGAAGGATGACTAGGTCAAAGAGCTCTACTATAGTTTCCCATGTGTAGTAAGACCATTAAAATGAAGTTTCTAGTGTGGAATATTAGAGGGATGTCTACTTCTATAGACAGACTCTCTACTTTAATCTCTACACATAAACTTAATCTTCTATGTTTAATTGAACCAATGCATGGTAATAGCAAATGTGATTATTATATGAGACTTCTGCATTTTGAAAACTCCTACTTTGCTCAGTCTGGACAGATTTGGATTTTCTGGAACAATACTATCTCTCTATCTGTTATATCTGATCATGAACAATTTTTATCTACTCATATTCTTAGTCATTCACTTAATATTGCAATGGTTGCAGTTTTTGTATATGGCTTAAGAACTAGAAATGGTAGGAAAAGTTTATGGACAGATCTTCCCTATAGTGCCACTGAACCTACACTTTATATTGGTGATTTCAATGCCATTACCTCAATAAATGAGTATAAGGGTCCCTCCACTCCTAAGTTAGGTAGTATGAGGGATTTCAATGATTTTATTGACCTAAAGGAATTGGATGAAATTAATACTGTGGGTAATTTTTTTACTTGGAGCAATAACAGATTCCCCTCCCCTACCATTCAGAGGATTGATAGAGGTTTATGCAACTCTGTGTGGGGATCTTCCTTCCCATCTTCCTCTATTCAAGTCTTAAATAGGAAGTCTTCTGACCATAATCCTCTCTTACTTGTCATTGGTAGCTCTATACTGTCTTCTCCAAGGCCATTTAGATTTCTGAACACTTGGTATAAGAGGACTTATTTCAATGACATTATTAGAGAAAATTGGTCCCAGCCTTTGTCCGAAATTGGTCTATTAGGTTTTTCACTTAAACTAATTAGACTGAAAAAATGCCTTAGAGTATGGAATAAAATTCATTTTGGTAATGTCCATGAAAATGTGGAAAAGGCTGAGAGTGAGTTAAGTATTCAGGAAAGTGTCTATGACTTGAATAACTCTACTGATGAGCTTGTGAAGCTCAAAAAGGCTAGAGCCACCCTCCTGAGAGCTATTAAAGAGCAAAGGCACTTCTGGAAGCAGAAGTCTAAGCTCAAATGGCTCAAAGAAGGTGATGACAATACCAAATATTTTCATAATGCAGTGAGGGAAAATAAATGTAGGTTAAGTATTTCAAAAATTAAAAGCACTAGTGGTAGATGGCTTGATGATAATACTGAAATAGAGCAAGAGGCTATCACTTACTATGAGAATCTGTTAACTGAGGAACATACAGATGACCTGTTTCAATCTCATTTCCTCAGTCAAATTCCTAATCTTATTGATGCTGAAGACAATGCTTTGCTTTTAAAACCAGTCTCTTTGTTGGAAATTAAGAGCATTGTCTTCGGTCTCAATAAGAATAGTAGCCCTGGCCCTGATGGCTTTACTGCTCAGTTTTTCATCAAGTCTTGGGATATTATTGCCAATGATCTTCTCTCAGCTGTTTCTGATTTTATGCTTGGCTATTCCATCCCAAAGGGTGTTTCTAGTTCTTGGATAACAATTATCCCCAAGAAAGAAACCCCTATAAATTTTGATGACTTCAGGCCCATCAGTCTTTCAAATGTTTTAAACAAAATTTGTTCTAATCTAATTATGGAAAGACTGAAGCCCTACATGTCTAGAATAATCTCTCCACATCAATCTGCATTTATGAAAGGGAGAGATATTTCTGACAATGTTATTTATTTACAGGAAATGGTCAGATTTCTGAATAGAAAAAATAGAGTCCCTAACTGTATTGTTAAATTAGATTTAAAAAAGGCTTTTGATAGGGTAAGGTGGTCTTTTTTGCAGAGTATTCTATTAAAGTTTGGTTTTCATAACCGTTTTGTTTCTATTGTTATGAAGAATCTCTCTGAAGCTTGGTTCTCTGTTCTCATTAATGGTAAGGCTATAGGGTTCTTTCAACCCTCAAGAGGTATCAAACAGGGTGACCCCCTTTCTCCCTTTCTCTTTAATATTTTCAGTGAAGCTTTCACAAGAAGCTTAGCTTTTGTATTTGAGACAGGAAAGATTAACTTCTATGATTTACCTGCTCAAGCTCTTAAAATTTCTCATCTTACATATGCTGATGACACAGTTGTTTTTTTGCAAGCCACCAAACTGTCACTAATTAGGCTTAAGGCATTTTTGGTTCAGTTTGAAGCTTCATCTGGTCAAAAAATTAATTTCCAAAAGAGTGACATTTATATTAGTAGGCATGCATCACTTTTACAGGTTGCTCATATTATAAGAACTTTAGGTATGAAAATAGGAACCTTTCCTTTTAAATACCTGGGAGTTCCTATATATAGAGGAATTGCTAAGAATATATATTTTCAACCCCTACTTGAGCAGATTGACAAAAGACTTAATAACTGGAAAAATAAGTGGTTATCTACTGGTGGGAAGATTACTCTTATTAAGTCTTGTATTTTTTCCATTCCCCAGCATGTTTGGTCTGTCATTTCTCCTCCTAAACAAATCATTAGGAAAATTGAGAGAAAAATGAGTATATTTTTTTGGGGTGAAAATGATCTAAAGCCTAAAAAATCATGGAAGAAGTGGGATCACTTGTGTTTTCCCCTGGAACAGAATGGTTTAGGTTTTAGATCTATCCTAACCATTATTCATACTTGTTCTGTCAAGCTCTGGTGGAAATACCAGAATTCTGTCCCTCTCTGGTCACACTTCCTTGCCTCTCTTCCAGCATCTTTTAAAAATTCTCCAAATTGGAAGAGGATATGTTTAGTCAACGCATGGTGTGAATCCCAATCCAGAGTCATACTTGGTAATGGTCAATGCAGTTTTTGGACATCTAACTGGCTTGATCAGGGTCCTATAACTGACCATTGCAACCAATTTCTTACTGATATTCCTGAAGATTGTAATGTGGCTGATTTCATCTCTAATAGAGATACATATCTTCCCCAGCTTATCCCTCTTCTCAGCTCTAATATTGTCTCTCTTTTGCAGGACTTGGAACTGTCAGTTCACAGGAAAGATAGACTCATCTGGAAACCAGATTTAAGAGGCAATTTCACATTCAAATCTGCCTATAATCTCATCACTGAACAGAAAGGTACTATTGCTTCTTTACATCATCTCTGGAACCCCAAACTTGAGAAAAAGGTTTCAGTATTTATGTGGAGGTTGATAAATTCCTTGCTGCCTTTTGATAATATCCTAAAGAAATGGAAATTTAATCTTCCCTCTAAATGCCCTCTGTGTTTGCATGAAGATTCACTTGACCACTTCTTTAATTCATGCTATTTCTCTGCGAGTGTGTGGAAAAAGATTCATCAATTCATGGGCATCTCAGATAGGCAGTTTATTTCCATCTGGGAAAGACTGTCATTCTATCTGACATACTCTGGTTTGTCAGCCCTACACAACCTTATTTTAAGGTTGACCCCCTCGATTGTATGTTGGAACATTTGGAAAGCTAGAAATAGATGGCTTTATGATAATGTCAAAATGCATGCCCCCTCTGTTCTCTTCAATATTAGGGATCAACTATTTTATATGTTCTCTGCTAAGCCATTCTTTGTGCATAGTCAGATTGATATTGAAATAGCTAATCACAGCTTTTTACCTCTGCCTAAGAAGCCCCCTAAACCTGATATTGTTAGAGTCTCATGGACTAAACCTGCCTCTGGATTTAAAATTAATGTAGATGCAGCTTGGAATGCTTCTAATGATATGGCAGGTATTGGCTTCATTGTGAGAAATAATATGGGTGATTTTATTACTGCTAAAGGTCTCTGTGTTCCTGCAAATTCTCCCTTAGAAGCTGAAATGTTGGCAATCAAACTGGCTATAGATCATTGTATTTATGTTGATAGGATCATCATTGAGTCTGATTGCTTAAATGCCATTTCTTTTGTTCTAAATCCTGTCACTGCCCACTGGAAAATGTTCCATATGGCTGATGAGATGCATCTTAGGGTCCAGAGCCTCTCCTTAGTTCATATTTTTAGGGAGGCAAATCAAGTTGCAGATGCTATTGCTCGTCGGTCTATTCTGTCGAGAACTAATTATTCTTATTCGTCCTTCTCAGCGTTGCCATCTAACATTCAGGGTCTCATTAGGCTTGATCAATTGAATACTCCTGCAGTTAGAATTATTTTGGACAGATACTGCTGATTTTTGGACAGATACTGCTGAGTTTTCTCTTCCTGTAGGTTCAAGTAAATAGGTATTATTCACTGGCACTACAAGCTCTGCTGGCTGGATTTGGTTGACACATATGGTTTAGGAATAGGAAGGTGACTTGCGGATAGGACCTTATCTGTGATGCTAACAGAAGCGGATTTCCAGAATTGAGTTGTGGTTTCAGCTAAACCGCAAGAAGTCTTTATGGCATTTGAAGTCTGGCCAAGCTAAGATCGACACGGCAGGTGGAATTCTTTAGCTTGGAAACTCTTCAATGGTTAGGGAGCAGCAACAGGCGTAGCAACATGGAGATCAGGATGCAGCAACATGGACAATTGATGTTCACTGAAGCAGCAACTACAGTAACATCAAGAAACCTCTTGCTGCAACCATTAGCAGCTAAATGGATTTCACGTTTTTCGGTACTTGAAGGAAGCATAAACACATTTGACACTCATCTATAACAGGCCAGGATAGGGGAGCAAACTTGTGTTCCGACTAGTCCTCGTTTCGCTAATATGCT
>JAULKK010000002.1:11719100-11731392 GCA_032355705.1 Rubia peregrina | reverse complement strand
AGCGCAAAATATCGTCAGACTCTTTGTTCGTAGAGCCCTAACCGACAAAAGGATCCCATGCTAGGTGAATCATAAAAAAGTTTATCTCTGCAAACCATTTAAAATACTCATAAAACACATCAACTGTCAAACAATTTGATAAGGTATATAATTCGTAGCATGTCATAAGCCTCATCTCCATTTCTTAATGCCTCAGCGGCACGGCCGGTTAACAAAGATGGTAAAAATATACTCTGATCAGCAAATTAGGCATCTAAGGAACAGCGCGGGAACAAAAAATGGCGGTACATAATTCCAACGATCATATAAGCAGCAAGAAGGCAGAACAATATAACCAATAAGCAAACAAACCATCCCCATCCACCTGGTTACTCTAATACCCATACACAGAGTCATACAGATTGTGTAAACCTAGGGAGCGACAAAATAACCTACACAATTAGTGCAGAATAATAAGTAACTGTGAACTCTACTTCTGTCCACCAATAAATGAGTATAACAATTGAATATATTAAAAGGCAGAGCAAATCATGCACATAAGTTGGAAATAAAAAAGGACACAGAACACCGATGGATGCAGAAAAATACAAACAAAGCAAACAGCAATACAGAGATAGGGAGGAAAACTGAAACAACTTGATCAAAAGTGACCATCTGTGGGTTTTTTTTCACTCCAATATCCATACACAACCTCAAAAAACCCTGCCTACCAAGCTAAATTATATACGAGAAACCGTCGTTACCAAAAAATAGTAACTACGAAAACATGTATATCTGACTTCAAAACCAGACAGCAGCAAAGAAAAGAAAAAGGAAAATCCTCGTAACATTAGCGTCAGTACATATAAACGGTGAACCATACACATAAAGAAAGGGAAAAAAACAGAAATGAATGGACAAAAAAGAGGAAGAACGGAAACAACAATACAGTGGTAGGGAGGGAAAAAAAGGCAACTATCATCACAGATAAAACACAACAATTAGTAAAGAAATTAAACCAAACATAAATGAATCCAAACTCCTCATTTCACCTGTACAAAATTCGGAAAAAGATAAACGAAGAACTGAAACGGTAGAATGTGAAGATAAATATGGACTTACCTTAAATTTGAAGATATGGACGGAAGGGAAGAACGGGAAGGCGACACGTAACGGAGAGGAGGGTCGGCAACACGACACGTCACAGTAAGAAAAGTAAAATCGGCGGACCATCGGTGAGTCAACAAAATCAACAACAAAATGCCGAAGAAGTTAAATTTGGTTAAAAAGATGTTAGTTTAAGCATTAAATCAAACACATATACTGCATAGGTAAAGTCGGTTCTCCTATTTCAAAATTAACAAAAGAAGAACCAAGAAAAGCAATAGAGCAGCAGTAAAGTGAAGCCGCAAATAAAAACCTCAGAAATTGAAGATGACCGAAAAACGTTTGTTTACCTGTAGCCGCCAGTGGGAAGCTTGGCAATTGAGGAAGGAGCAAAGGGATTTGGGGAGGCGGCATAAGGAGCAGATGACCGGCTCTTGGGCTACCGTCTAGGGGCTACCGGCAACTGGGAATGGGGAAGAAGGAAGCACTGAGAGGAAGCAAGGAGGAGGACTCTACTTGAAGGCTCCAGCAACCGGGCACCGTACCTCAACCGTACGCTTGGAAAATTTAGCGTGCATAGAGTACAGTAATAGATAGTATATACTAAAAACATCAAATTTAAACATGACAAATAAAATATCTCTACTAAAATTTTAAAATAAATGCAAACTATTAAATATCAAGCCATATAAACTTTTGAATTGTATATGGCTCATATATTTATGCAAATGATGTAACACCTTTTTGTCACGTGAGTTTGATCTATATTAGAAAGTTTAGGTGGATCATGTGGGATTCAGTTGATGTGGCAATAATCATGAGGGTATTTTAGGTAATTTTTTCTTATCAAAAAAATGAAAGAATAGGATTAGGAAGTTTATTATGGAATCGAATAAAAAGAAGAAAAAAATAGGAAGTTTATTGAGGGGCAAAGGGAGCTGTTAAATAAAAATATAATATTTAGAAGAAAAAATAAACATCAATAATAATGTATAAAATTAACGAGAAGCTAATAAATTAATTAAAATGAAAACATAGTTAAAATTTTGAAATATAATATAGTAAAATATCACAAATTAGTGTCAAAATGTTTAAAATGTCAAGATTATAAAAATCTAAACCCAAGATTTTACATTAAAAATCAAAATTTAACTTTGAAACACGTGATTTTGATGAAAATGTTTTTGAACAAATATCACAAGTTTTGGTTTGGATATCAAGCGATGGAAATGAAATATTAAAAACACAAAAATACATATCAAAATAGAAAAAAACATCAAGTTGTGACACTGATACTAATATAAAAAGAATAAACATCAGTATTTAAATTTTAAAAATCAATTCACACTACTAAAACATCAAGAAATACATAAAATATTAATTTTTAAAACGACAAGCTGAAAAATTAAAACATCAAGTCAAATGAAATTATAAATTACAATTATGAATTAATATAATAAAATATCACCAACGGATGTCAAACAATATTACATGTTTAAAACATGACATGTAAACACAAGTTTTAACTTTAAAAGATCAACAATTAAGTTTTTTTTAACATAACACTTAACTTTAAAACACAGTTTTGGTGAAAAAAGAATCATTATAAAAACATCACATGGTTTGGTTGAAACATCAAGTAATGAAAATAAAACATCAATTCCAGTAGTAAAAACACGTGCATAGGGCAAAAATGGGGGGAAATCGACCCGCAAGTTTTTTCCACCCAATTCTTGACCCGCGAGATTCTTATGACTCGGAATCATTAATTCCTCAACTATTTAAGTCTGTCACCCCTCAAATAGAGGTATTTGCACCCAGATCCGTCATTCTTCTCCCAAACTTTCTAAAATTATATTTGGAATCTCATCTCTAATTAAACTTCATAATATTGCACAATAATCTTTGTCTCGCACAAGACTTTGTACTCCTTGACTAATAGTTATTTCTTGAGAATAGTGCATTTTTAACCCTATGTTTTGGTTGAATGTGCCAATATAACCTTGTAAAATCTGAAAGTGCAAATCTAATCATATAGTTTGGTCAAAAGTGTCAATCTGACCCTGACAACCAAAATCTAGCCGAATTTATTTTAAATGACCATTATACCCCTTTGGGGAAAAAAATTTATGAAAAAAAGATGATGTTACCCTTCCCAAAAAGTGCTCAAACCCTTCCACCGGTCACTGTCGCCGGTCAACAATGGTCAACACTGGTCAATGGTGGTCAATATCGGACCGTCATCGCATACTTTTATTAATAAGACGAGGTTAGATTAGTGATTTAATAAATAAATAGAGGATTAAATAAGCACTTGTGTAAAAATGATAGAGTCAAATCAGCATTATCATAAAAAAAATCTTTTTGAGGAGAGTCCACTCCTTATAAATATGTCTCAATTACAACTTCCTAATCTAATGGGCTCTCCTCAAAATTTATTTTTTTTAATAACCTATTCTTGTATTTTGACTCAAAATATACCCTTTGAGGTTTGGGGAACCCAATCTATAACCCCCATAAACAGATAAACTGGGTTTCATTTAAGGAGAAAAAAAAAAGATAAATGACTGTTGTACCCTTAGTAAGGAATAAGATGAAAGGTTCCCTCAACCTGCGCTCATCGTTTGCGAACGTGTCCCCTGCGCTCCTCCTCCGCCACCGTAGCGCTCAGGTCTGCTCCTCCTTGCGCCGCCGTAGGTCTTCTTTGCGCGGGTCGGATGAGCTGAAGCAGAGGGGGGGAACAGGGGAGGTATGTACAACAAAAAGATGGGCCAAAGTTGAAGGATAAGCAAAGCCAGTCACTCAAGGTTTGTTCTACTTTCCTTCATTTTGAAGCTATTTTGATGAGTTGAAAGCAAGATTTAAGAATATTTTCCTTGTGACTGCGAGGTGCCTGTGTTTGTATCCTCTTATGCAAGGAAAACCTGTGGAATTGGCTTGTGATTTGTGATTTTTTGGTGACTGGTTCATGTATTGACCTAGTTTTGAATGTCTCGTTTTATTTCTATTGTGGATGTTTCGTAGTGCCTTTATATGGATTTGGTTTTATGTTAAGAGTTTTGACTGGATATTTCTGTTCTGTTTAGCTATGTGAATTTCTGTTTTTGTTGATCAAATGATGGCCAATTCATTTCTCTGTTTAGTTGGTGATTTCATATGTGATATTTAGTTCGAATGGTTGATGTCTTTTTACTGTTTTATAAGTTGGAATAGTTGATAATTGGTGATCCGATGGTAATAGATGTTTAGAGTTTTGGGTTTAGGTAAGTAGAGTTACTGGTGGGTTTAGGGTAGTTTGGGGTTTACGGTTCTGTAGATGGATGGTTTTCTTGAGCTTCTAATTCCGTTTCTGAGTGGCTTGTGAGAGTCAGAAGTTTGATTTTACATTCTGTGTTTTTTTCAGCTGTTGATTGTTAGGAAATGATTGTTGAGTATATGGATATGAATGATGTGAAGTTCTCCCTTTTCAGTTTTTTGGATTGTTGAAGATGTAATAATGAAATTTGACTGAAACAGGATTCTATGACCAAAAGGTGCTGCCTTTGTTGTTAGAATCTGTACTCCTCATTCTCGTACTTTCGATAAGGAGGGAATGTCTCTCTTGATCAAATCAAAGGCACTCCCAGTCATAAAGAGTCTAGAACTTGGCCTTATATTAGTGACTTGGTTTCACTCCTCCTCAGGATCAGATGCTGCAGTTAGGAGAATAGCTAGGCTTATACTTGATCCTCCACTCCCTGATCAGCAGCTACACTCTAGACTGCTCCGAGAGATCGATCCAGCAATTTTATCTCCTGCCCTTGTGGAAAATGCCATTGGTCACTTGTTCGGTGCTCATGCAAATGGCATTAAAGCATACGATTTTTTCGCGTTCTGCCTCGGTCAACCTGAATATATTCCGAGTTCAGGTGCTTTTGAGAAAACACTCCACATACTTACTCGAATGCGGTACTTTGACAAAGCTTGGGAACTTATGGAGAATATCAGGGATACACACCCATCCCTTCTTACGCTCAAGTCAATCAGCATCATGATAGCCAGAATTGCAAGGTTCAAATCATATGAAGAAACTCTCATAGCTTTTGAGAGAATGGAGAACGATATTTTTTTGGGGAAGGAATTTGGCACCGGAGAATTCAACATTCTTCTTCGTTCTTTCTGTACACAAAGGCAGATGAAAGAAGCAAGATCTGTCTTCAACAAGCTGCACGCTCGATTCCCTCCTAACACCAAGACTATGAATATCTTGCTTTTGGGATTCAAAGAATCGGGTGATGTCACTTCAGTAGATTTGTTTTATCATGAAATGATTCGAAGAGGTTTTAAACCTGATGTTGTTACTTATAATGTGAGGATCGATGCTTATTGTAAGAGGCGCTGTTATGGTGATGCTTTAAGGATATTCGAAGAAATGGAAAGAAGTGGCATAATGCCAACCTTACAGACCATCACAACTTTGATTCATGGTGCTGGGATAGCTCGAAATGTTGCCAAGGCAATACATTTTTTTGATGAAATTTCCAGGAGAAATTTGCAAGCTGACAGTGGAGCTTATAATGCCCTCTTGAGTGCATTCATCAAATCTAGAGATCTAAGTTCTGCTGCTCTTTTAATGGGTGAAATGGAGGAGAAACTCATTGGACTTGACAATGTTACTTATCATACGATGTTTTTAGGATTAATGAGATCAGAAGGTCTTGCTGTTGTATCTGAACTATACCAGAAGATGACAAACAGAAATTTTGTGCCCAAGACTCAGACTGTAGTCATGTTAATTAAGTTCTTTTGTGAGAACGAAGGACTTGATTTGGGTTTAGATTTGTGGAATTATCTATTAGAGAAAGGACACTGTCCGCACAGCCATGCTTTGGACCTTCTTGCGACTGGATTATGCTCTAGCGAAAGGTTTGAGGAAGCTTTTAATTGTTCCAAGGAAACGCTGGAGAGAGGTCGGCATATAAGTGGGCGAACTTATAGCATGCTTGAGAGGTACTTACTACAGATTGGAGACATGGAGAAATTGAAAATTTTGGACAAGTTGATCAAGAAATTACATGCAACACTTCCAGTTCCATTTGACATGCAAATCAAAACTGCTAGTGAAGTTTGTTACCTGTAAGTTGCCTATGTTTGTAACCTATAAGGTGAGGGAAATCGCACACGACTTCCAGGCGGACCTGAGGTTCCAGAGCAGTGCTGTATTGGCTCTCCAGGAGGCAGCCGAGGTACCAGGTGAGGCTGTTCCGAGGACACCAATCTGTGGGCTATCCATGCCTAGAGGGTCACCAGCATGCCTAAGGACATGAAGCTGGCCAGGAAAATTGAGGGCGAACGGGCTCTAGTAGTAGTACCGCTGTTTGCTTATGCTGTGGAAACTGTAGGAAATGTTATGCTTTTGTTTTCTTCTTCGGGTTTCATATCTGCTATGAAACATTTTAGGTTGTGTAATGTAGTCAGTTCTTATGCTTATCTCTAAAAGAATAAAAGCTTACTAATGCTTCACCCGATCAGTTTTATGATATGATTCGAGGGTGTTAAACTCGAATGGAATGATATATTTGAGATTGTTAAGCTTGAATTGTATTGAAAATAACGAATTAAGATTGGAATGGAAGATAAGATATAATTTTCAACATACCAATAATTATAGCAGAACACACTATTTATAATAGTGCGGTGAAAGAAACACGTAAATTACATGGCCAACCACATCCCATATATGGGCAGTTTCTCACGTTCTAACTAACAGTAATTCTGCGAATAACTCGGTAAGTGAATAATAAACATCCTTGTCCGCAAGGATGAAATTTGGGTAGGTGCGACGAATGTGACGTCCATTCTCCCAAGTTGCATCCTCACTGAGGGCTCCTTCTGAAACGACGGTCCAAAATGGACCAACTGACATTTGTCATGGGGAATTGGAGATTTCTGGGGTGGTTCTTCATCCTCAATTGTAGCAACATCTTTGATCATGAAGAGTTTGGGCTTAGGGCAATGGTGACCACGAACAAACTTTTCATCGCAATAAAAACACAACCCTTGTTAGAACCTAAATTCCAATTTAACTAAACAATTATTTATGAACATAAATAACATAATTAAGTAAATGAAAAGGGAGTAAAGAATTATACCAACAGATACGAATGTTTGAAATTGATGCAGAGTTGAGATTAATATCTTTGGCCTTAATTCTGAAAATGCCTCATAGTGTGTGACGGTTCGATGGCGTTCCGAATTCCAGGATACAACCGCTACACTTTTTGCTCTGCACAACTCAGTAGCAGAAATCAGTGAACCAATTTAGTGCCTTACTCTCAGAGGCGCGAAGAAAAAGAACATGAAGAACAAAGGAAGGAGGTGAGGAGATGAGGATTGTATTCTTGGTGTATCTTAGAATGAGGCTAGAGGTAGCCTTTTATAGGCAAAGGTGCACTAACGGCTAGGAGAAAATCGTGGAGCAATCCACACCCTGCAATGAAAATGGAGGAAGACAAGGAAAGCGTTTTATGCCTCTGCAATTACGAGGGTTGACCGGTTCAAAAATCAAATTCCAAAATGATCTACCCGAACCTAACATTCCCAAGACCCAACCCGATCAAGGTCTCCTAAACTACTAGTTGATATTCGTAGTGTTTTCATACTAGCCTTTATACTAGCCATATTTTCTTCCCATTTCCAATGTGGTATTTTCCAAAAACCCAAAATATTACCCTTTAAGTAATCAATTTTGAGTCCTCATTTCTCATTGAAACAAAATCTGAATTTAACGTCTGAGTATAGTACAATATAGTACTCATGGAGACGAAACCAACGCTCCCTTATTTCGGTGCAAACGGTGGTCGGAGCCTATCAAAATCATGCTCGGAAAATTTGGTTCCAACAACCCTTTCTCGCGTCGTTCCGGTGCTTCCTGCAGGGTGATTCGCCGAACATTTGTGCTTGGAAAACCCTGATTGTTGTAAGCTGAAGATGGCTCAAGAGTTCCTGATGTAGGTGGCCCAATCGTGACAGGAGTTTTGAAGTTGCTACTTGGACTTCCACTGAGGTTGTTGCGTTCTTCCACTAATTTGGCTACGCCGATTTCCTCGATTAGAGTTTTTGGTTGTTTAAGCTTAACATCCAAACGTATGTCATCTTTTAGCCCTGCAATGAAACAACTAACAAGAAAATTCTCCGGAAGATCGTCAACCTGATGAGACAATTAATGTTGGCGCTAGTTTTTTACTATCACTTTGTACACTTAATGCTGGCACTGGTTTTTCCCATAGTGGAATATCCTCCATAAATTTCCGAAGCCATTATGCTTCTTCAGCTGCTTTATCTAAAGAAATGAACTCAGATTCCATTGTGGATCTAGCAAACAACGTTTGTTTCGAGGATTTCCATGATATCACTTCACCACCAAGTGTAAATTCATACCCACTTGTGGATTTTGAGTTTTTTTAATCTGATATCCAGTTAGCATTGCTATAACCTTCTAGAACGGCTGGATATCGTCCATAGTGCAGCCCCCTTTCAAAACTCTAGTTATCCCTTTCTAGCGACTATGTCCTGGATTGCTTGTATAACGACTCAATACATTAACAGTGTGTGCTAAATCGGGTCTTGTACAACTTGTCAGATACATACAACTCCCGATCACTCGAGCATATTCCAATTGTAATATCCTATTACCTGAGTTTTTCATCATCTTGAGATGAGGGCCCTCGAGACTTTTAGCTATCCCACTTGAATGGTTCTTGAATCTATCAAGTACTTTCTCGGCATAATGTCCTTGTGACAAAACTATTCCTTCAGAGTGTCTAAAAAAATTTATCCCTAAGATCACATCTTCTAGTCCCAAGTCTTTCATGTCAAACTTTCCTTTAAGCAAGTTCTTGGTTTGTTTGATCATGTCTTTATTGCTACCTATGATGAACATATCATCCACATATAGGCGCAACAAAATGTATCCATTTGGAGTATCTTTGACATAGATGCACTTGTCACATTCGTTTATTTTGAGACTAATTTGACATCATTACATTGTCAATTTTTGTGCAACTGTAAAAGGTGCTTGTTTTAACCTATACAGGGATTTCACAAGTCTACGCACTTTGTGCTCCTGTCCAGGGATGACATAACCCTCGGGTTGTTTCATATAAATTTCCTCTTCAAGCTGTCCATTTAGAAAAGCTATTTTTACATCCATTTTATGTATTTCTAGATTGCGTATAGACGTGATTGCTATAAGCATTCTAAATGAGGTGATTCTCGTAACCGGAGAATAGGTGTCAAATAAATCCAAGCCTTCTTTTTGCCTAAATCCTTGCACCACAAGTCTAGCCTTGTACTTCTCTATTAAGCCATTTGTTTGTATTTTCTTTTGAAAATCCACTTGCTCCCCAGAGCTTTTGAACCTGATGGCAAATCTGTTAACTCCCACGTATGGTTTTGCATAATGGAATCAATTCCACTGTTCACTTATTCCTTCCACGAAGGTGTATCCGATGTAGACATGGCTTCCTTAAATGTTCTAGGATCATTTTCTAATAAATAAGCAATTTCAAGTTCAGGACCAAATGATTTCTCCTTTCTAGCTCTCTTGCTACGTCTAGGTTCATCATTGCCTTCTTCTATTTGTTGATTAGAAGTACTTGCTTCTTGTTCTTCACGAGTCCGTTTATGACTTACTTTGTCCTTACACGGGAACACATTTTCGAAGAAGGATGCATTTGTTGATTCCATTATATACTGTATTTGCGTGTATATCTGGTAAATTAGACTTGTACACCAAGAATCAATAAGCGCTACTATTGTGTGCATACCCGATGAAAATACAGTCGATGGTTTTAGGTCCAATTGTGACCTTTTTAGGAGGTGGTACTACCACTTTTACTAGGCACCCCCACACTTTCAGATATTTGTACGAAGGTACATTACCTTTCCATAACTCACAAGGCATCTTTCCAGTCACATTATGTGGTATCTTGTTGAGAATGTAGTTGGAGGTTAGAATAGCCTCCCCCCAAATGTTCGGGGATAACCCAGATTCTTGCAACATTATATTCATCATCTCTTTAAGAGTTTGATTCTTTTGTTTTGCAACTCAGTTAGATTCAGGTGAGTAGGGAGCGTTAGTTTGATGAACAATACCATGTTCTCTACAGAACGCATTGAAAGGTTGTTATATTCACCCTCCCCCCTATCACTTCGGATAATTCTAATTGTTCTACTAAGTTGGTTCTCAACTTCCAACTTGTACTCTTTGAACTTTTTCAAAGCTTCGTCTTTGTTGCGTAATAGATACACATAGCAATATCTTGTGCAATCGTCTATGAAAGTCACAAAATACTTTTTACTGCCTCTAGTTTGCACAAACTTTAAATCACATAGATCTGTGTGAATTAAGCCTAGAGGTTCGGTTGTCCTCTCCACATGTGGGGGTGGTGTTTTCGTGAGTTATGCATGTACGCAGACTACACATTTTTCTTTACTTATTTTGCATTTTGGAATCCTGTTCATGCTCATTAGTCTATTAATAGATTTATAATTTACATGTCCCAATCTTTCATGCCAAATTTTAAGAGACTTAACAACATAAGGAAAAGCATTATTCTTATTCATTTAAGACTCGGGTACATCAGCTTTTGGGATGACTGTCCTTACATTCATTTTGACTAGTTCATCCTTCACATACCTGTTTCCCACATACACCCCATTCTTAGAGATGACTTATCAGACACTAGCTTGATCATAAACTCGTTCTTGGAGAGGAGAGTTCCCGAGATCATATTCTTGCGAATGTCTGGCACATGGAGGACATTGTTGAGTGTCAGCTTCTTTTCGGAAGTCATCTTCAACACAACCTTCCCTTGACCTTCAACTGTTGAAGTGGCGGAGTTTCCCATGAAAATTTTATCTTCAATCTTGCTCTTCAGATATGTTGTGAACATAACCCTATCTGAGCAGATGTGTCTGGTGGAACCTGTATCATACTACCACTCATTTGGATTACTCCCAACCATATTTACTTCAGTCATCACAACACACAAATCTGAATCCGAGAGCTATCCTTTGGTTAGGTTGACTACAACTTTTCCCTTCATATGGTCAACCTTGCTGCAACATTTGTTCGCCTTATGCCCAATATTATGACACTTGTGCCATTTCCCGCTGAAATTCTTGGCGGGTTACTTCTTGAAGCTGCTCAATTTTTGGGGTTGAAACTTTTCTTCTTCCCCTTATGCTCCACCAGATTTACTTTCTGCTCAGGCTACACTTCATCGGCCTTTCGGTTGGTTGACTCAATTTGGAACTTGACATTTAATTCCTCGACTTTCATTGTCTTCTGTTTGTGCAACAGATAATGCTTGAAGTTCTCCCACTTTGGAGGAAGCTTCTCAAGGAAGGCACCTACTTGAAAGGTTTCACAAATGTTCATGCCTTTAGCTATGACCTCATGGGTGATAAGTTGCAAATCTTCAACCTGCTCCGTGATTGGCCTTGAATCTACCATTTTGTAGTTCAGAACCTTGACACTACATGCTTCTTTGTGCCCTCATCTTTAGACTTATATTTCTTGTGTAGGGCCAGCCACAAATATTTACTCGTTTTCTCAGTAATGTACACATTGTACAATGAGTCAATCATTCGTGTTGTTATGTAGCCCTTGCTCATATAGTCCCCTTGAATCCAATTGCCAGGGCTTGCTTGGGCGTACACATTAGTGTTATCTGGAGCAATGACAGGTTTGTCCTCCTAGAGGTACTTGTCTAGATTCACCGTGGCCAAGAAGAAGTGCAGCTTTTGACTCCACATCTTGAATCCCGTTCCATCAAACTTGTCGGGAAAATTCCCACCTGTTGAGCATTTGATAATGCTAGCATTATATGCCTAATTTGATGAACCTCTTTCTCCACCGTAGGTCTGACAACCTTGGGCTGAATTACTGGGGGTTGGCCTACTGGTAAATCCACTGGTGGTAGACCACTCCCAAACTGAATTTGGGGTGTCAGCTCACTAAGGTTTCCAGTATTGATTTTTCATTTTTCACAAATCTGTGTTTTCCAACAATGAAACAATTTTTAATGGCTTTATAACATATTTAAAACACTTTTATAGAATTTCCTCAAAATTCCCAGGAAAGGCTTGTAGAGGGAAACAATGTCTCCTTAAAATCGCCAACCTCCTTAGACAGAATATTTGTTAGTTATTCAGTAAAAGT
>JAULKK010000002.1:11692866-11706642 GCA_032355705.1 Rubia peregrina | reverse complement strand
ATTTTTAAAATTTGGGTACCAAACTGTGAATTTCGATTAAAAGTGGGTACCATTTTGGACAATTACTCTTTTATAAACAAAGCATATACTGTGGATACGTGTAATGGGAAAACATGATGCCAACGCAATGACGAAATTGGTCATAATTTCTCCTAGAACATCACCAACCAGCATCATAAATGACCATTCATCAAGGCTTCATCCCGAATACCATGAAACGCGTCTCGACATTACTTGTTTACAAACACAAAAACAATATATGCAATCAATAGAATCATAAACATCAAAAGCATTTTCAGTAACAGAACTTCATAAAATAGACAAAACAAGGCCTCCAAAAGGCCCTCCAAATTCTAACATTTTATAAACTAACAAAACTTTCATTTTAAACTTCATTCCTCGAGCCTGAGCACCCAACACCACCGGGCATACTAGTATGCCCAAACATCTCTGATTCTAGAGGTGTCGTTCCTTGTATAAACTCTGTTATCATAGCTTCTTCTTCTCTCACAACTCTCTCAACTCTCTCAACCTCATCCTTCTCTTTCGTATACTTATCATACTCATTTTATTTAAACTCCTTCAATGTTGGAAATTGAGACAGCTGCTCAAAATTAGTCAACATTTGAAATGGATGCTCATTGTCTACGATCATTTCAAAATACTTACTATCTAGATATTTGTAGCATGATGAATGTGTTGATCTAGGGTATGAATATCATCGAGTCCGTCAACCTCCACTGAAGGGTTTTACTCTCGTAACTTCTTTCAGCCTGACAACGCTCCAAATCTACAATTTTTGGATGAATATATTTAGAGAAGTTAATAAAAACTTGCGATTTTAATAGCTTATTTACTAGAGCAAGAGCATACTAAGGATCAAAATAACCCCCTTTTCGCAGCTCAAAAAGTTGGTCAATCAAAATTTTATTTTCCCTATAATTCTCCTCCATATTCAATTCCATCATTAGACACTTCCCTTCAACAACCGTCTTTAATTTTCCTTGCATATGAGTCATCTATATTTGAACTTCTTTGAGCATCTCACCTAGCTACAATTTAGAGTTAGGCATTAACTAGTACACTATAATAAGCATCCACTAAGGTTAAGTAGAATAGGTTATGAATCTGTAACAATCGAGATGGAATATCCTCTTTAACAGTAATAGTATCCTGATCTGTTCTTCACCACCAAAATAAACTATAATAAGAATCCACTAAGGTTAAGTAGAATTGGTCACTAATATGTAACAATTGAGATGGATTTTTTTTAAACAGTAATAGCAACCTGATCGGTTCCTTCACCACCATAATGAAGCTTAAGCATGGCATTGCTACGAGGCACATCATAAGTAATCTTAGACTTCTTACGGGAGGAGTAGAGTGGCACTCGGGAAATTTTTTCATCTCCTCTCCCAAATTGAATTCTTTTCAGACTTAGCTCCAATCTTAGATAGTTTCATCCTTACATAACATATTAAAATAATTAGAAATATACAGAATAATTAAGTAACCATAAATAAAGTATTCACCATAAGAACAACTTTGCATTCCCTGAGGATAATTAATCTTCACGGCATGACGTAACATTTCCCTAACTAGCTGACTCTCTTTAGTCAGTCTTCCTACCTTAGGTCGAGGTACAATAATAATATAATTATTCCAAGAAGAAATAAGCATACCTTCTACTTCTTTAATGAAGAAAAACTTCCTTTTTTTTTGCAAAACCACAGTTACTAGGGAACTCGTCCACAAGATGCACATTAGGAATCTTTGTGTAAAAGGTATACTAATATATGGAATAAATATTACACAACTTATAAAACTTAAGAAATTCCTCAATTTATTTATTCCCGTTAGCATCCTCGCATAATTTTATGTATCCAGATAATACATCTAAACACTGTGGATGTAGTAGATTAAGGGATACATTATATCTATGCGGATTTAAAAAAAATTAAATCATGGATAAGTAATGACAGGCTATACGCCTATACAGGATATGATGTTCATAGACGCTAAAAAACCTAAAGGAAGATTCCATACTTTCTCCCCTACTTTGGGCAACTTAATTTCATACTTGTCCAGGAAATGATGGAATTTTAGCTACTCTAACAAAGAGGTATTATTAACGATACTGTCACTGTCATTTATGTCCTCCGCATCTTTATTTTCAGCTACACGCTCCTCCTTAAGACTAGCATCAACATCACGCAACACCCCCATCATTGTGTGGAAGATGACTCTGATTGAACAGTAACCATATTTGAACAATTGTATACGACGGGAGAAATAGCCTGAGAAATCTAGGAGAACTCGTTCCAAAAAACCCAGCTACAGCGGTATTAATTCAGGCACGCCCCACAAAATCCCAGTAAGTACTTTTCATTTTCTTTGCATTAGAGATCGTGCCTCAAAAAGCGCAACTCTTTTAACTCATGTAAGTTAGGTAAGTTAGTTAAAAAGGGAAACCGTCAATCGTTTATTGTGCCTTTAATGATTACTTACCAATAGAAACAAATAACTTTAAAATATTTTGTCTTTAGAAACATCTTTAACACAAGAAGTCTAATGATGCTTCACGATTAGTGTATTTTATAATTCACATAAGATGTACCCATAAAAGTCACAAAAACTACACTCCCGTCACACTTCACGGATAGGGGATTTATGGTATACACCTCATTTAACCACATGAAGTCTAAAACAAAGACAAGCATGTCAAGCCTAGTGAACCTGATAAGCGAACAACTTACTTAATAAAGAATGATCCTCGTCGGGCTTCCCTCAATCAAGTGAAACCCAAGGCCAGAATAGTACCTCACACCTATTAAGCCAGATAATCGAACCGTAGTGGAAGGATTAATGTCACCGACAAAACCACGACATAGGAATAACGTCGACCATGACCAACCAAGATCATGGTGATCATTGTCTATAAATAGATAATTTGAATAAAAATACAGGTAATACTCCTTCCGCCCCCTTTCAAACTTCAATTTAACTATTTATTTAGTCAAAATTTCTTAACTTGCACCATAAAATTGAATTGGTATATAAGTATAAATACTATAGCGTGACATGATACATTTTTAGATTCTTTATTTTATATACATATATATATATATTCATAATATCAAATTTTCATAAATATTAATATCCTTAGTAAAAGAAATTAAGGATCAAACAGTTTTCAAGTCAACTTTTGAAATTCAAAATGTGCAGATTGAAATAGGACAAATGGAGTAGCATTGCTCTGGAGATTACTCATATATCAAATACATACTAACTTAGGCATCACCCATGACAGGTACAACTTTAAAATCTACCCTCGCCTCATCAGGTATTATACAAAATCCACCCTACCCCCATCAGGCCATCACCCACTTTGGTCTCCATACCCACTTCATACCCATTTTACTCATGACACTTGTATTTCCAAAAATAGCTAAAATTCACTTTTATATTAAAATTTAATAAATGTATTTTTATGAAAATATTATAGGTAAGATATGTGCAATATGGATACATAATAATTTTGTTTAAATAAAATTAGCGGGTATATAACGGGTTTAGTAGGGAGGGGCGGGAGTGAACTAGTATCCACGCGCAACCGACTCCCATGACGAGTATGATTTTCATATACATATCCACCCCACCCCCACCAAAACTACCTCAATGCTCCATTGGGGCAGATGCGGGGCGGACCTCCACCAAAACATAGCCAACTGTCATCGCTACATATAAGTTGTTTTTCTTATAAGTTAAAGACTTTTCAGTTGTTTTTTTAAACATTTCTCTTAAAAAAATTTTTTAGTGTTTGGTAAACCGATAAAAACAGCTTATTTTGAAAGCAGGAATTATTTTTGAAGGAAAGACATAAACTGATCTCCCGATACTTTCAAAATAAGTCAGTTTTGCTTATAACTACATGTCTGCCAAACACATTCGTTAGATGTCCAAGCGTTGCTTTTCTCTTTTTAAAATTTTCTTATTTGGCCAATGCCATATCGCATGTTTAAAACTGAGAATTAAGCCATAAAGACTAAGATCATATTATGGCTCATGAGTATTCTTTTAACTGATAATGTGGCATCAATTTCAATTGTCATGAAATGCCACTCGTTATGTTATATAACAAAATAAACATCTAGAAAAATGAAACAAATTGCAGCATTTCCAACTACTTCATGAGAATTTTCAACATATAGATGTTGCATTACAGCATGAGTTAGACTGGAAAATCAGTTCCATATAAGACCATAAGGAAGAAAAGAAATTCAACTAGTAGGTGTAATACAATTGCTTTGGTTATAAGTCAACATTTCAAAGCTGAAGCTTTTTGATATTTCTGCATCCAAGTTCATGAGCCACAGCAACTGGCCGGATAATCTCCCATTTTCATGATCAGTGCTGAAAAAACAACCAGAAATTTCAGGAACCCGAACGCTTTTCATGAACCAAAGCAAGAAACACACTGTAACAATGATCCAAATCAGTCAACGAACTCTCAAGAATCACCTCAGAAAGATATACTAATGACTGCAAAAACTGTCTAAAAGTTTGAATGGCTCTCAAGAATTGACTCGGGTGGTAGAAATTGAATGATCAGGTTTTAAAGTGGCTTAAAATGGAATTGCATAAATGCATGAAACAAGTACAAGTGATGCATGTCTTACTGACATGTTGAGAATCAGAAAATGTGCATTGAGGAGCTAGTGCCTGCTGAAATCAGTTCTAGGAGTACCCCAAGGGGGGCTATCCGGTTCTTGATCTATTCCCGTGATATCTTCAAATTCTTCATCAAGAACAGACTGAATCTTAACTACAGGCTTCCTTGGAGGCAAAGGTGGGATAGGCATGTCGCCTTGGATCATGTCACTTGCTTCCCTAACAGTAGGCCTTTTCTCATGATTAGGATGCACACAACAAAGTCCCACCATCAGCATCCTTTCCATTCCTGTTCTGCTGAATCGCCGGTAAAGTCTCCTATCAGCAGCCTCTATTAGCTTCCCTTTCTCCCACAAGTCCCAAACCCAATCGGTGAGCACTGTCCTCTCATTGTCAACAGGCCTCCTCCCCGTAACAACCTCCAGAACCACTACACCAAAGCTGTAAACATCGCTTTTCACTGTTGTAACGCCAGAGAAGATGTACTCGGGAGCTAGGTATCCCATTGTTCCAGCTGGGACTGACGCATCTCTTGTGTTTGGAGTGTCCTGATACACTGCTGCAAGACCGAAATCCCCAAGTTTCGCATTGAGGTCGGAATCAAGCATAATGTTGCAGGTCTTAACATCCCTATGTATGATCTGATTAATGCATTCCTCATGGAGATAGATCAGTGCAGAGGCAACTCCAAGAATTATGTTCACTCTTATCTCCCAAGTGAGAAGCTTTCCAAGAATGTTATGACAGTGCAGGATTTTATCCAGACTACCATTAGACATGAACTCGTAAACCAGGATCAGCTCATTCTTCTCAGAGCACCATCCTTTTAACTGAACTAGGTTCTTGTGTTTCAAGCATCCCAGCATTGTGGCAAACTCATTGTTGAAGGGAAGACACGCAGAATTCTCGAATGAATCCCCTGAAGACTCCACGTGCCTGGACTGATTGAACCGTTTCACAGCCACTTTTCCATGAGAGGGAATGAAGCCTTCGTAGACAACAGCAGAAGCGCCTTCACCAATAATTCTTTCTGCCTGGAACCCTCTTGTAGCTTCTTTAATCTCAGACAATGACAAGTAGCTTGGAACTCTGCTTCCCCTGCATCTAGTCATCTCTTTCTCTAATCTCGACCTCATATTCCTATTCCTCCTCCTCAATAAACACACACAACAAACCACGGAAAGTACGAGCAGAACAAAACATGCGATCGAGCCTGTAACAACGAGAATCAGCGTCAAATTCCATCTTCTTGGAGGATCATGAACCCCATCATCTCCATTCAAATCCCCTGGAAAACACATCAAACAGTCACCATCCGTAACATCTTCCATCGACACTGTATCAACGGAGAACCAAAAAGTCTTGAACCTCCATCCACTAACGCTGTGAACCGAGGATCCCCCTCCAACAGAAGCACTGAACCCCACATGCATAAACTCCTGAAACTCACCTGAGAAATCAACCAGAGCCACAAGAAGAGGATTGGGAGGTCTAGTTATCCGTGAATAACCTATCCAAACCCGAATGATCTTCTCCGAATCCCTGTACTCAATCCAGGCAGTCATCTCCTTGCCAGCCTTGAGATCAATCCCTCTTGAAATAACATCGGCAGAAGCCACAGATTTCACCCTCCTCACATCAACACCAACATGATTCCCATTAATATCCTCAAAAAGAGGATTATAACTGGTATCAAACTCAACCGCAACATACGTATCCTGTGTCATTGAAAGGAAAGTGTCCTCTTCCAGCCCCATACATCCATCTCTAATGCTCAAAGAATTCATGTTCGAAGTTATCAAAAAGGCAAATCCATCCCCAAAAGCGCAGTAGGGGGTCGATGTAATGGTGAAGGAAAAGCTGGTAGAAAATGACGCGGTGGCATTGGTGGAAGAATCAAGAAATCTAACCGGGTCCACGTAAAACGCTCTCCCGATCCCGGAAAGCGTAGTCAGCGTCACCGATCCTGGCGGTGCGAGGGAACCGCAGTAGTGATCCTGCGTGAGCCTGATGGAGTCATTCCCGTAAGAAGCATCCCCAAAGAGGGTGACATTGTTGGTGGGATTCGGGTGTGCAGAGATCGACGGAGAAACTAAGAGAATCAAGAAAACAAGATGAGCCCAGATGACCATTTCCACAGCTCTGGGCATCCAAGATTTCAACTTGGGAGTTCTTGGAATATATCAAGAAAATCAAAGGAGGCGGTGTAACTGTCTCAGACATGCGGTATGAGGGGATTAAAAGAAATGGGCAGAGAAAATGAGGTTGACGATGGAGTGGTTTGGCGGGAAAATTCGCTGCTCTAGCTCTCCGAGATGAGGATGTGGTTGGGCTCGGGCCAAGATTTCACACGTAGGGGCTTCTTTAAAGAAATTTAACTTTCCCTCGAGATTTAGGAGTAAGAAAGTTAACATAAATCGGCACAGCACGAACAGAAACAAACAGGGATATATATGGCTTGCGTTCAAAGAGTAGTAAGAAGTTGACTTACAGTTGTGACCCAAATTTTGATCCCATCCGAACTGACACGATCGAACTCAACCCAAAATTAATTTTAATCCGAGATATATTGATCTGAACCCGAACCCAAACCCAACACAGATCGAACTCAACCAAAAATCTGATTTTGACCCAATAATTTGGACCCAAATTCGACACAGACCTAACTCAACCCGAAATCTGATTTTGACCTGATAATTTGGTCCCAAATTCGATCCAATTTTGACCTGATAGTCGACCCTAAGAATTGGTGGGCTGATAAATGTTCTGACGGTCCTTTCCTCCAAACGTTGGCTTTAAAATTACTTGGTCAACCTAATTCATCTTCGTGTTGTGAATGAAAAATTGGAGCACATACAATAATTCACTCCCTCAAGAGGAATAAGTTGAGCACAAGTCGTGTTGAAGATTTGGTTTTCATCCACAACAACTTCTGTCTTTTATCAAGGAATTCTAATCAATATGAAGATGAGAAAATGAAAATGTGGGATGTTGGTGGAGATGGATTTGATTCTTTAGAGGACGTAGGATATTTGGAGTTTATGAATCTCTCACTTGATGAACCACAAATGGAGAATGATTTGATTTCATAGAATATTAACGAATAAGGTTTTTTAAAATATTTAATAGAGTTTGGATTGCTATTTTATAATTCTTATAAAACTTATTAATTTGAGTTTGAGTTTAAAATTGATATTAAATTTTGAATATTATATATATTTATTATTATATTTTATCTGTTCCCTTGCTGTGCCCATATCCATAAAAAAAAATTATTTCCCTGTTTCCCTTCCCCGTAATCGTTTAGGTACCTGTCCCCGTCTCGGTGAGACATAGTTGATTTGATTGGCATTCTTTCTCTAAGAATGCAATTCATAGCTTGTGATTGGGATAATTTTATATGCTAAGGTTAATTGATGAGTTGTATATGCATGTATGAGCTTGTTTGAAGCTTCTGCCACGTTGAAGATTTTTTTAGCGTCTAGTTTTTCCGAAGCAGAGAGTATCGGATGATCCCATCAAAGAAATTGTGTATGTTACAGACACTAATTCGCGTAATTGAGAAGCGAATCTTACAAAGTCTGAGGAAGAGGCGACGAGATTTAAATCATTCGCGGGTCACCAGACTCTAGCTCAGAGAGATACAAGTTTTGAGGTAGTCACTAATTTTTAATCCTGGGCAGATTTCGACAGGTCTGGGCGGCGGTGGTTCTAGGTGGTTGATCGGAGATGGCTGAGCGGCAGCTGGAGACTGTGGTGGGTGGTTGGCAGAGGTAAAGCCGGCAGGTGGTGGGGTGGCCAGTAGGCGATGTCGAGGCGGGCCTAGGGTTTATGTCCAGGGTATAATAGTCATTAAAAATTCTTAGGATATTTAGGTCTTTTTATGTTTGGTCAACAGTTGATTTGACTAAGTCAACGCTAGAATTGTGCAAAATGGGTATAACTGCACAATTTTAAACAAACTTATAATTAGTTTCGCACATTCAAATTTTACAAGATTATATTTTTACTTTTCAAATTTTGCTCTAATTAAGACAAGTGTTCTCATAAAAAGTCATCTTAGTTATTATAGATAAGTATAATTAATTATCTATTAGATTTGTGCACGAAAATAAAAGGTAATTGATGTTTATTGAACGTTAAGTGCAAGTTGATTACCGAAAGTCTACATAATAATGAGAACTATAATTAAATGTAGGGAAAGAGCAGCTTCCGGAAGTTTGCAAACCCTCCAGCCGCAGCCCTCCCTCACCGCAAGTCTTCTTCTTCAATCTTTTTCCCCATCTTCCCATTAGGGGAAATGGGGAACAACAGTTTATTTTAATCCATATTTTTGCTTTTAAATAAGTTTGAGATTTCTCTTCACAGATTAGTTTTGTTTTTCGACCTGATCGATTAGATCGTTCTGTTCATGATGATAACTCGATTTATTTGTTCACGTTGAAGTATTGTTCAAGATCTACTTGTTTGTGGTTTTATTTTGGGTTTCCATTACTTTGGATTCGTCAGATCTGTATTTTTTATTGTGTTTATGTTTGGATAACATAGATCGTGGTTGGATAAGGTGGTGTTACAGTTGTAGAAGATCCTTGTTTGACGCAGTGATATTGATGCGTGGCACGCTCATCTTTGCCAAGTGGTCATGATTTTTGCGTGAAGCAAGTTAATATTCCCAAGGGCAATGTTACAGTTTTTTATTGGATCTCTTATCTATAATAGTACACCCGATCAGTTTGGTTGACATGTAATTTAGATATTCTTGCAATATGATAGTTATTGCTAGAGACTAGTTAGGTTGGATGTCAATTACACTCATTGTAATTGCAACTGGGCTTTTTCCCAGCATCTTTGATAGATTGATTCAAAAACAAAAAAAATTAAATGCAGCGAAACGTGCAAAAAATAACCCTACTTCCTCTGTTTCTCTATTAGTTACACACTTACCTTAGTGAAATGTTTTCTTTTAAATGACATACTTTCCATTTTTGGTAAGATTCCTTCAATTTCATCCACTCATTCTACTGTATACTTTCTACATTCATTTTCATTCACTCATTTTCTTTACCTAAATCCAAGCACATATACCTATCTATATCTATAGATATAACTAAAAGAGCAACCATTTTGACAAATGGCACCCCCAATGCTTGCCACATCAGCTTTTCAAAAATAATAATTAATTCAAAAAATTGATTTTTGTATTTAAAATGTATCAGCATTGAATATTTAATGTTTTCCTTCAAATACATTCCTTGAAAACTGAAAAGATGGAAAATTAATACACCCATAATTCTTTGTCCTTTTAATATGTCTAGATTAATTTGAGTCATTCCTTCTCCTTCGTCTTTTGTGTTTTACATGAAACTGTACTTTTTGGAATAGAAAAGCATTCATCCCTATATTATATTCGTTCAAATATAAAATAAATATATATTAAACAATCTGTATCTTGAAAGATGACATTTTCATAAATTATGGAAAGACTAAAATTTAAACTGCAAATTAGAATAAATGAAGATAAAATTATCGGATTGCATTACTTGAACAATAAACTTAATACAACTGAAAGCTGCATAATAGATCTATAGATATAACTAAAAGAGCAACCATTTTGACAAATGGCACCCTCAATGCTTGCCACATCAGCCTTTCAAAAATAATAATTTATTCAATAAATTTATTTGTGTATTTAAATGTATCAGCATTTAATATTTAATGTTTTCCTTCAAATACATTCCTTGAAAACTGAAAAGATGGACAATTAATACATCCATAATTCTTTGTCCTTGGAAAATATATCTAGATTAATTCGAGTCATTTCTTCTCATTCGTCTTTTGTGTTTTACATGAAGCCGTACTTTTTGGGATAGAAAAGCATTATCCCTTTTTTTAATAGATTGGGGCTATATTAAGGCTCCTCGTGCCTTTCCAAAATGAGAACTGAGTGTAATTACAAGAAACCTATAGTTATTGTGTTTAGATTTTGCATTTGTGAACCCTAAGGAGAGATAAAAAAAAGATTGTGAAATCCTCCCAAAAGTCTACCATGTGATTCCATTTAGAAAAGCATTCATCCCTATATTATATTCGTTCAAATATAAAATAAATATATATTAAACAATTTGTATCTTGAAAGAGGACATTTTCATAAATTATGGAAAGACCAAAATTTAAACTGCAAATTAGAAGAAATGAAGATAAAATTATTGGATTGCATTAATTGAACAATAAACTTAATACAACTTAAAGTTGCATAATATATTCTTAATATTGCAACTAAATTTTGTTACCTTTCTATTAGTCTAATTAAACTCAATCTCTCAAGACTTTACCTATATTAAATTCGTTTAAATATAAAATAATTAGTTATTAATCCATTCATCCAAAAAATGGCATAGTTATTTTTTTCAAGTCAACTTTTGTAAACTGACCTTGAATATAAATTAATATGTATATATATACAATAAAAATATCATGTGAAATATTTTTAGATTTATCATAATATCTATTTTATAAATATCAATTTTTAGGCAAAATTTTTATATGTAGCTGGGGATATTTACAGTCGAACATGATCACTAAAGACCGTAAAAAATAAATGCATCATTTTTGTTAGAACGTAGAGAGTATATAGGTACAATAATTAAACCAATTTTTTTAAAATTTAATATTTTTTTACAATATTAATAAATATATTAATTTTTTATTTATTGCATTGTGGTTAATGTATAGCCTATCCATTTATAAGTCTTCTGTAATTTATAAATTCTATAAATATAAATAAAAGAGTAACTCTTTGTCAAATGTTACTCTCACAATTATCAATGTCACATTACCAAGTGTCAATCCTACACTTAGCCACGTCAATATGCCAACCGTCGACATTGTACACCATAAACTAAAAAAGTGTATCTACTCTATATTTACCTTCCTTGATGCATTTCATCTGCATCGGTTAACCTGTATATCCACCTTTTTAATTTTGGTTCGGTTGATCTGCTTCCTCCCGGATATATACCAATTTGTCAATTTTCATCTTTTAATTTTTATATTTTGTGTACACAAAACTTAATTATTACAAATATTATATTAATTAATAAGAATTTTTAAAAATTGAAAAAATTATTAGTTAATTTTTTTATTTGAATACATAGTATAATTTAAATAGTTTATAAATTTATATTTTATTCTTCTTTGAAAACATCCCCTTACATACTTTTTGTATTTCCTTTTAAAAGAGACATAATTTCATAATTTCAATTAAGTAATTATTCATTCATTATCTACTGACATTTCTTATTTTTATCACTATATTTTTATACCATAAGTATTTTTTATATAACAATCAATTTTTTCTACATAATTTACGTATGTGTCGACAAAGATCGAGTCAATTTTCATTTAATGTATTTTAATATTGATAAATATATTAATTTATTACAAAATTTTCAACATGCGTAATTCTGATATAGATATGACAATAACTTATTGCTTATTTAAATTATATAATATTTTATATTTTCATTCATAATCTGTGCATCGGCACGGGTATCATCTAGTGGTACCACTATTAGTGAAACGAAGGGAGTATTAAGTTTTGAAAGTGCATAAATAATCCTTTAAAATCTGAAAGTACAAATCTAACCCTATTTTCTTGGAGAATTAGTGATATACCCAAATTTCACTATTCCGGCATTTACTAAAGAAATTCAGCCATTGACCTAACCTAAAAAGATAGAATTACTCTTATGTCTACAAATAAAAAATTAATGACCATTATACCCCTAAGCTTTGCCACTTGTCAATGGTGGTCAATAACGGCCAACAATGGTCAACTTCGTTCAATGCCAGTCGTCGGCTAATGATGACGAGGTTAGATCAGTACTTTTATTAATACGACAGAGTTAGATCAACAATTTAGTAACAAATACAGGGTTAAATTAACACTTCTCTAAAAACGATAGGGTCAGATTAACACTATTATAAAAAAAATCTTTTTAAGGAAAGTCTACTCCTTATAAATATGTCTTCCTTAAAACTTCATAATCTTTTTGTTGAAAAATAAGGTAGATTCATTTATCATTGGTAAAGTACAACTTCATAATCTAATATATGATAAATATATTTATAATGTGTATGTTAATTTCTAATTATTTTTCAATCTTCTTTTTATCCCAAAAAATTGCCACATTTTGACTTTTGGAAGTCAACTGAATCAATTTTCAACTACTTTAATATCTTTATTCATGTGCGTAAAAAAATCAAAAAAAATAATTTAAAAATATATGTGATGATGAATCCAACAGCATTTGACATTATAATAGTCTTGCACATATAATAATAGAATTTAATGATCGAATTTGACTTAGTATGACTTCCAAAAGTCAAAATATGTCAATTTATTTGGGATGGGTGGAGAATACAAATTCAGTCTCCATAATGAAAAGTTGATTCTATCCCTTGCAGTATATGAGCAGCAATATGTGTCAATTTCTTTTTTTTATATAAAATACGTAATTCATTTCAAGGTCTCGGATAACGTCCAAAATCGTTTGACAAGAAGTTAGGGAGAGACACCCAAACTTTTGTATAGATGGACTCGTCTTTGCTTAATTTGCAAGCAAGTGAGCTACGAATTTTTAGTGTCTAGGTACCCAAAAGGGGCCTCTAATCCGAGTTCTTTGCATCCGTTCTTGAATGGAGCTTATAATTTCGGCACAAATATGTGAAGCTTCATCATTTCCTCACACCATATTTATTATTCCCAATGCATCGCCTATTCTTGTACCTTCAGATATGTTTAACTCATGCGTAAGAATCAGCCCCTCCTCTAAACCAAGAGCTTCTGCAAATGTTGGGCTTGTAATTCCTAGAGCTCGCTTTGCTAGTGCACGAAGGAAGTTACCATTCTGTTCATACATCGCCACTCCAATGGTTGTTGAGCCATCCATTAAGCCAACGTCAAAGAAGATGTGGTGCACCCCCTCCGGTGGCCTGAGTAGATGTTCTGGGAGAAGAACTGACGAAGGTGGGAGGTCGTCGCCGTACCTCTCAAAGATGTAATTTATAAGCCCTATTTCTCACTAAATACAACTAAGTAGATAG
>JAULKK010000002.1:11671907-11683185 GCA_032355705.1 Rubia peregrina | reverse complement strand
ATACTCACTCCGGTCCTCTAACATTGACTTACTTTCCTTTTTGGGATGATTTTTTAATATTGGCACATTTTCATTTTTGGCAAATTACAGATTGTTTTCATCAACTCATTTTACTTTTTACCATTTCAATAAATTCTCAACCACTAATTCTACCTTCCTAAATTCTTGTGCCAAAAACAAATGTGTCAATGTTAAAGAATCGGGAGGAGTATAATGATATGGGTTACAATGGCGTGATTGATCTCCTAACTTTTGAAAAGGGGTAGTACTATAATTTTGTTGGGTGCGTTGTCATTGTTTTTCCACACGTAACAATTCTAACAAAGGTATTGAATAGGGGATGTGATATGCCGGTCAGAAACGTAGTGCAAGAGTCAAACATGGTTGGACTCGCATTTACTCCGCCGGTGAGGCCATTAAATGATCCCATCCTCCTCTGCCGGAAACTCCGAACCACCCAAATAATTAACTTCTGTCCCGTTATTGAAATCCCATGAATCTGAAATCATACAACATTACACTACCGCATGGGACTCCACAAATTCAAATTCAGCTTACATTATACAACAATTATTATTACGTAGTTCGAGAAATATATTTGACCGTTAATATTTTTACTTACGTATAATAACGGTAAATAAAAAGTTGATATTTGGAAACTACTTGTTACGACGAATTGAACAATATCATATATAATAATATTATTATTTATATATCTATTCAAATATGTGGTCAAAGTTAGACACTGAATAGTGACATAAAGTGAAGTATGAAATTTAAGTTGGGACGGAGGGAGTACTTTCCTTATTAGTCCGTCTCACAAATAACTTACTAATGATAAATTTTCCATCTTTAGTTATTCAATTTATCAAATTTACCCTCATTAAACCCCCAAATTTACTATTATTTACTAATTTTTGACACTATTCATGACATCAATCATATAAAAGCCTATAAATTTTGATTTTTAACTACAAAATATGTTGTCACGTCAATTTGCATAAAACATGGCGAAAAGATTAACCACCCCTAACGCTACATATCATTCACCAAAAGCCATCAAAATCACCATCAAATTGCTATTAAGCTGGTTGGCTTCATTTCGTCTCCAATATCAAGAGAGAAGCTACGAAGCACAATGCAAAGCAACAAAATAATCGTATCTAGAACCAAATGTGATGCCATTGGGTTTCAATGTTAATTCCAATGCATCCTTGTAATGTTAATTCCAATGCATCCTTGTAAATGTGATTGAAATGAACACCACATCCTTTAAGTCACATTTGGCACACATATTTCCAATGCTAATTCCACTTGATTTTCGGCAATTCGCCTTCAATGGCTACACTAAACACTGATATGCTTTAAGTTCTGTCCCATTTCAAACTTCATACTATGACTTTCACCGGTTGACTAAAAAAATGTTTGATCCTTAGTATATTTTATTAATGATAATTAAAACTTGTAAAAAAACTATATTCTAAAAATATATGTTAACGAATCTAACAAGTTATCACTCAATAATATATATATATATATATATATACTTATACATCTATTCAATTTTGGATCAAAGTTAAGAAGTTTTGAATTAATGAATAGTTAAATTGCAGTTTGAATTGGAACAGGTGGAGTAGTAATCTTCAAATGGCAAAACAAAAGGGAGTTTGTGGAGTTCCACAGCCTCTAGACCAGCGCCGCGACCGCAGTTGCAGCCACAGAAATGTTGGAACAGCTCATGCTCAGATTTGCAGAGGTTTCGCGGAGAAGAAAGATTTGTCAGAGGGAGGGACAGTCTAAATTTAGGGATTTATCCTTCCCAAATTGGGAGATCCGAATATGATGTTATGATCCGATTTTGCTCCATTTGATTGACCCATGAATTTTCCTACTATTATTTGAAGTTACGTATAAGAATCTTGTCTCACCATAAACTATGGTGAGACTGTGTTATAGGATACTTTCTCTTAAGAGATTATAAAAATTCATTCACGGTATTTCCATTGTACTTCCCACAACACATGTTGCTACAAAGGGAAGAAATATGATTTCCTTACATTAAATTTCCACGGGATATATATACACACACAGATATATATTTATATATACATACTTACAATACTATAGTTATTTTTAAAAATGAATAAATTTGGAGAACTCAAACTTTTAACATTAATTTTAGTTAAATTGGCTTAAATTATAATATTTACAATATTATATATGTTAGGCTCATTTACACAAAAGCACCAAACATTCAATCCTAAATAATAATGTTTGTGACATAAAGAAAGGTATACAAGATGGAATAGTGGTTCTCTATCGTGGAATCATCCAGCAATTTCGATCTGATCCCATGGAACTAAGCCCACAAACTTCAAGCAGCACACCGACAGAAAATGATTGCAGTACACACATTAGACGTGGCATTTTGCATTTGCGAGTTGTAGACTCGCTAGAGATGCACCACACATAATTTGGTCCACCTACACTATCCTAATCAACACTAAAGCAATTTTAAAATGAAGAAATTTTGGATTATAACATGATCTTGTTACTTGAACACAACTTTTTCGATAGAATTGCTATCTGCAGGATGCAGCAGCCCAAGCCCCCAATAATTTATTACTTCAATCCATCAGAAGAGTATGAATTGAATACTGCTTTTAGTGGGAGCAGAGGGAGTAAAAATCATGAGGCGGGCACAGAAACTTGTCTCTGCACAAATATAAGAATTGGACTTTCTATATACATTAAGCAAGTGCAGAATGTGAGCATATAATAAAGGATAAGAAACCACTACATCGAAAGAAGAAGAAATTAATGATTAAACAATAAAAGGAGGCCAGTCTCTCCTATTTCTGATGCTCACTGCTCAGCCAAAAAAGATGAATTACCCCCTAAATTTGTGACGGTGAAACATTCCCTCCTTCAGACCTCCGAGCCGTCTGGCCTGAGACTGATGATTTATCCGACACACGAACATTATACCTCTCGTAAACTTTTTCCCGATTCTCTGACCACCAAGTCTCTGCTTGATGTTCTCCAAATCTCCTTCGGCTGCAAGTACAATTCACAACATCATACTGAGAGCCGTACACAATTTATCTGAGTCAGACCATATAAAATTACATGCACGTCGCCATGAACACTGGGGTATCATCAGAATAAATAAAACATGCCTATAAATTTGATGGCCAAGTACCTGAAGCGCACGCGTTTCAGATCTCTGGTCCCATCCCAAAGGGCTACTAGTGTTATGTACACACCATGCTCATATTGTTCATTCCATTCGGCCTCAACCTGATTAACGCTACCAGGAACTACAGGAATTCTCGACTTTAGGCTACTATCACCACCGTTACTCTCCATGCCACCTTCAGAAACTCCACTGCTGCGTGCTTGAACCTCTACATTACCATTAGGAACTCTAACGTCAGACTGGCTGTCTCGTGCATACGAATTTGAGGGTCCCCTAACTTGATAGCTTTGAGTAGTTTCAATGCTTCCATAAGAATCCCTAGGCAATTCATTGGTGGCCTGTGCTCCATCAACACTGGTAATGTCACCACTCATTTGAGAGGCGAAATAGGAGCTAGCAAGTGAATCAGATCTCGAATGGTTATCGCCATTTACATTGGTATGCTGTAAGCCATTTTGCTCCAGACCATTTGGTAGGTAAGGCAGTTTAATGCTATCTGCATCATATGCACCTGGTGGCAATCGCTCGGCCATATCTTTTAGCTGAACAAAGATTTCGACAGATATTTAGAAAAGCATTAAAGCAGTCAGTAGACATCATTACAAGGATAAACAGAACCCTACAATCTTACCTGAGCTGTTAGTGACTTGATTACATCTTTTGCCGCTTTACATTTTACAGCCTCCTCTGCAGCAAGAGCCATTGCTTCCTGAGTTTTCTTAGTTGACTTTTGGAGATCATTGTCTTTGAGTTCACATTGATGCCTCAGACTCTCAATCTAGAAGATTTCAAGGAAAGAAAGTCAAGAAAGCTCATCTAAAAATAGTAACCTGGATCAAGACCCGGAATCCAGTAACCATTCATGTACATGTGAAAAATGTGGATTTACCTGCGCACGCAGCTTATGAACTTCTAGATTCAGAAGTTCATTAGTTTTCTTCAAACTATCAGCAATGCTCTTGGAGAAAGAAAGCCCTGATGTAGTTGGAACTGGTGTTGCAGAACGCGGAGGACTGGGTTTTCTTGAGAAAGGGGATACAGATCTAGAACTAACACTGGAATGAGTACCAACTGGCTTTGGAGCAATTCGACGCAAGTCAGCAGTAGTGGACATAACAGCATCTCTCAGCTGTAGTGAAGGTGTTTGAGATGAATGACCTACCAAAAATATTTCTGCTTTCTTCCCTTGCTTTGCTGCTTTACTGTCTAACTGTTTAATTAAATCAAGATTGGACTGCAATCCTGACTTAGCCAAGCGCAGCTCAGCCTTGTCCAATTTGTCCTTGTTTTCCCCAGAAAGTCGAGGTCCAGCATTCCTTCTGGTGTTTACTCCGGTCTCCACCACCTTACTTAGTTTTGCAAAACAGGGATCACAGACACGGTATGGTTTACTGGGGTTAGGGGCCAAGGCTGCCCTGGCAGCTTTTCGTGAACTGCAAGAATGACAGTGTACAAGTCCACAATTATAGCAATTATGTCTCTTCCTCGTGAAACCAAATGCCTGCCTACATGCAGCGCACTGAGACTGTTCAGCTCCAGATACCCATTTGTGAAGGCATATAGCAGCTGTATAATTTGACCCACAGGAGATATATTTAACATGTCTGTCCTTCAATGCTTCAACTAACGTTGGTGCTTTTTGGTCCTCCACATCTCCGTGGCCCAACCTTCCATTAGCTCCCTTGCCCCAGGTGTAAACCTCATTCTTGGATGTAAGAGCTGCAACATGATACGCACCACACGCTATCTCTTCAACCGTTTCCCCAGTAAGCTTGTCCGTTACAGAACAGGGTAGCTTACCATCAGATAAAGGGTTCCCAAGCTGGCCATAGACAGTACTACCCATTGTAAAAATATGTCCTGACGTGGTCAAACCAACAGTTAAACTATGACCACAGGCGATTTTGTAAAAATTGTAATCAATTAGGGCCGGCACACATGTTGGCTTTAATCGAGGTTCTTTATCACCATGCCCAAGGCGGTTTTTATCTCCATCCCCCCAAGTGAATAACTTTCCAGATGATACACTAGCACTAGATTGTGTTACAATCACCTCTACAACAGCAGCTGTATGCCAAACTCCACATGCAACAGCAATGGTCCTCAATCCTGACAGAGAATCCACTTCTCTAGGGTAAGGAACACTTACCCGATCACCATGGCCTAGTACCCCAAATGTCCCATCGCCAAATGTAAAGAGCTGACCTGTTGACGTCACTATAGCTGTGTGCCATGGACCACATGTTACCATTGCAACCTGAAGGCCCTCTAGCGGGCCTGAAATTCTCTTAGGTATCCAGTGGCTGACGTCATTTCCATGACCAAGAAGACCAGCATTATGTGTGCCATCCCCCCATGTGTAAAGCTCCCCAGCCATTGTCACAGCACAGGAGTGATACTCCCCACATGCAACAAAATCAACACTGCAAAAAGACAATGATTCAACTAGACGAGGCTGGGTAACATCTTTTCTAACTCCATGGCCAAGCCTCCCACCAGATTCTTCACCCCATGTGAAGATTTCTCCTTGTCTGGTCACTAAAGCAGCATGTCTGACCCCACAGGCAATATGATGCACATCTAAAACTACATTTGACTCTAATGGTCTAGGAAGAAGTACATCAGCTCTTGTAATCACAGAACTAGTATTCTTTTCAGGCCCAACCTTGACAAGATTATCACATATGACTTCACCCCAAATATACACATCCCCCAATGCATCACAATCATCAGGAGCAGAACCATGACTAGAAGTGCTTGGGGCACTAGAAACACTAACCCTAAAAGCATCTGAACCTGATCCTCTAACTTGCATATTTGTTTGATCCAAAGCTACATGTGATCGTTCAAATTGGAGTGAGTTATCAGGCTGGGATTTATTGGGGGAGGGAATTGTATTAGAGCCGAAGGAGACCTCAGACGAACTGGTTTCTTGTGCAGCACTAAAAGAACTATCACTTTGGCTTACTAATGTTAACTCTCTGTTTTCCTGGCATATTCCAAAATAGTCAAAGTCAAAGAACAACAGTTGAATAAATTCCATTAAGCACCAATATAGTTTACACTGGCAGAAGAGAAAATTTAAGAGGGTTCAGTCCTCAGTCCCGCTTTCCCCCACCTCCCGTTCTTCATAAATTACAAATCTTATATTTTAATACACTGATATTCAGATAAAGGTAGAGGGATACCTCCAATATGAGAAATACTTTCACAACTCAGAGTATATATTTCAAGAAAATGAACTGATGCGTGGTTTTATCTATATTGTACAGCCAATTCTACAGACATCAGCTTGGACATCAGGAGTTACCATTTCTAATATATACTTTGGACAACTCCTAAATGCAACCATTGCAAAATAGCTTCTCATCCAGTAATCCACTACCATCCCAACAAATGCTACTATTACAAATAAGAAGCAAATAGTGCAACTTTTTGTGCATGTTACAATTAAATTTCAACCTATATGGAACTAATTTAGGTAATAGTTAGGATTAAATAAAGATCAAGTACAAAGAGCAGAGATCACATGCCCTTGAGAAACCAGTGGATAGAAATAAATCATTTCTAGTAGAGCCATAGAGCAGGATTTATTTAATTTTTTTACTATGAAATCAATCATTGAAAACATCTCATCAAACCTGCTGACCTAATAAATTCATCTTTAAAATGCATAATATATTAGAAAGCTCCTATGTTTAGACACATCATTTCACATGCAAGTAAAACAGAACTTTGATTTCTTTCCAAATAACCTTAAAAAGTAATTTGCACCCCCCCCCGGCTCCACCACCAGGAACAGATTTTTTTTACTAAGCCTATGACTTCCGACGCATTCCAAGTCAGAACAGTTAGCACACAAAAAAACACAGAGACTGAACATTATCAAATGAGAATGCAGAAAAGATAACTAGTAATACTTGATATCAAGAGGTGTGGCTAATATAAGCAATTATGAAGTACTAATGTTTGGTCTATGAATGATCAGAACTTCAGACTTGGGTAATGCCAAGGTACATAAAACAGGAAACTGTAGCCAGGTAAGTAAACTTACACCAAAATAGAGGCTTCCATCACTCCATCCATCAATTTTAGATCTTCCAACATGTCCAGCAGGTATCAATGATTTTAAGCCAGTGATCCAAACCTCTGCTTCAACTTTATCTTTGCAAATCTGCACAACAGAATGTATTCTTAGACTCAAAGATGAAGCTCACTGATCAATTAGTTCATGAAAGAAAAAGAGTATCACTAACCAGATCAAGGGATCTTTTCCGGTTGTTATAGAGAAGAGAAAAAGACAAGTAATCCTTTTCAGGACGAAGAAACCTCTGAAAGACAGCCTGGTAGTACATGCACGTACAAAGGCTTAAGTTAAAAAGGAACTAAAAATGCATGAAGTAACTCCAGTAGGAAAAGAAATTAGTTACTATAGAATCTCACTGTTCTTTGTCCAGGTATAATTCGATTGACTGCAGCTAATTTCAAACTTCTTTCACCACGGCTAGAAATCCAGATTAAAGAAGTTTCATCCTGTAATAAATGTATGGCCATTGATAAACCAGGCAGCTAAATCATTGAATCAGTCAAAAATATCTGCTATGCAAAAATGCCAAGCGTACTTGCTTTAAGACTTCTGCCCTAGTGACACTCAAACGGACAGCTAAATCACAAACAGCGGAGGACATGGCATCCAAAGCAAATCATTACCACGTCAAACAAATGCCTGATATTAAAACTCAAGAACTAAAAACTCTTGATTCACAACCTAAAACAAACCAGTAGTTGATTTATTTGACAACTACGATCTAAACATAAAGTTTTACAAGCTTGTGAAAACAAAGGTTAAAGAATAACTTACAGAAGAAAGTCTGAACGGATAAAACTTGGGCTTCCCTTTACGACCATACTTAAGCAGTTGAGATCCTTTTTTTAAAGCAATCAATGCCTGATAAAGGACAAAAGAATCATTATAGAAATAAAAATACATGCACTGAAAATAAAGCCGTCCTCAACATGATCAACACCATCATAAATATTCTTAATAAGATACTTCAAATGCAAAAATTCAACCTTAGCGTAACTGTGCCCAAACACCACTGGATCAAACAGGAAACACTAGTCTATATGTTTTGAATGAGAGCACATAATAAGGAAAACATAAGCAAAACGATATGTTAGCACCTAATAACAAGTAATGGCCGTGCGGAAACATGATTTGTGGAAATATTTTTGCCATTTTGACTGTCCAAAAGAAAAAAGAGAAAAAGACGCCCCAGAATGAATGTGAAGCTAGAAAATTAGAAACTATTACAAAGAAAACAACTTTAGTTCAGTTACTTCTTGTTTTTAAGGAAGAAAGCAAAAACACAGAGGTCAGAGATGAATTGTAACATTTTAGTATGGTTACTAAGTCGATTTCTCATAGAATATAACCCAAAATATTATTTCTCAAGGTTCTAAAATAAAATTTATAAACCAGAAGAAGATAGGCGGTGAGACCCCAAAAAAATATCTACAACCCAAACCACATACTGGTCTGCCCCAACTGTTGAAAAAACAGCAGTCTAATACGACTATTCAGCAAAACCATGTAACTTTCTTCGCTAAGTTCCTACGATTTCACATACAAGCCTCACACTAAAAAAACAAAACACAAAGCCATCTAAAATGTCTTCTGATACTTAAAAAGCAAATTTAGAAACCTATCTAAATTATTCCAAATTTAGGCGAACTGAACACAAAGATCTCACTTTTACATTCTGAAATCACAAGGAAAGAAACGGGACCTGCTCAATATCGCGGTCTGCATTCCCGTAGCTAGTAAGATCTGCCATTCCATGTGAGGCCAACACCGCACCACCACCTCCAGCACCCTAACACCACTCTACTCATCATCAGCTCCGCCGCCCACCGTCGCTGCAATTACACTCTTCCCTCCGTGCACTACCATCCACAACCACAATAATATACAAACCCCTGCTCTCACAGATCTGAATAAACTAACTTTTCCACCCAAAAAAGGGGAAAATTAAAACTTTGAAGCTCTGATTAGGGGCTCCCTCTCTACCCAAAGAACAGTCAGCTGTCTCAAAAATAACTCTTTCTCGTGCTGGGTTTTTTCTTTCTTTGCCTTCCCTGAAGCTCAGATGAAAGCAGTGGAGCTCACGGCCGCAATTCAACGGCCACCGCGGAGGAGGAGGGCGGCGGAAGAATAGAGAAAGAATTCCAATTTTTGTCAGAAAAGGGAAAAGGAAACGGAAAATTAAGGAATTAGTTGTGGGGAGCAAAATGCCAAAATTGGGGGAGGCTGTGGGCTTTGTAGGCTTGGAGATGATGAAGAAGAAGGCAGTAAAGTTAGTCTATGAGAGAGAAAAGAAAGAAAGGACATACGGTCAAGGCAGAAAAGGAAAGAAATTGACTGAGGCAAAAAAAAACATTTCAATATGTTTTCTTTCTTTTTTCTTTTTTCTTTTTTTCAAATTTAAAATTAAATTCCACTTTCTAAAAACAATCGTATAATTCGTATTGGAAGATGGCACTTGTCATATTATATTACATACCGAATGAATGATAAAGATTTTCCTTTCTTACTCGAAACAAAGTCGAGTCTGTCTCCTACGAAACCGTCTCATGGTGAGACCAAAGGCAAACTACTAATCATACATACTCTGAGAGTAGTATATAAAAATAAAAACTTATTAAATTCGGGGTGAAAACATGATTAATTTATTCCCGGGTGATTATTAAAAGAATGCTAAAATCCAGGGACTGATTTGCAAATAGTTGTAGAAACATAACAGCACTCGTCAGCTTGTTCCTTCTTCCCCGTCATCCGCCATCACCGCCATTCGATTACAGGGTTCAATCAGAGATTTCAGGGTTCACCATCGAATATTAGAGGGTTTCCTATCGGAGAGATGAAAGGTGGCTAAGAATCGAAGTCGGAGTTGATGGATTCTCCGTCGGTGACCAGCGTTCGCCGGTGAACTAGCATCTGATGTTATCTGAATCTATAGCATACTAATAATCTACGGAAAGAAGGCACTGTTATATCTGAATCCGGTACAGGAGTCATAGATTAATATTTACCAGCAAGCACATCATAGATTAATATTTACCAGCAAGCACATAAATTGGCCATTAAATACTAGAAGCAAGCCCTCGAGCACATATGTTGACACTTTTGTGGTGCCAAGGTGTCTCGATTCATTCATTTTCGTGGGATTTTATACTGCGGAACGACGTAATTCCGGCATAGACTAGCCATCAATTGCACAATTAAGCATAAAAACACAACAAGTATTAAATGATGAAATTAAAAATCACATACATTAATTAAAAAATATCAATATCTAAAATTAAAACATCACAATAGCACAAAACACATGACTGACAAATACATTGTGAAACATCAAATACATTAATTAAAACATCAATCACAATATCTAAAATATCACATCTAAAAAATAACAAAACTTTCAAATGCTCCTTCCTTCTTGACTGCACCAACAGTGGGCAAACGTTCTTAAACATCTAAGAAACAACAACGACAACACAAAAATTACCACAAATCGTAACAAAACTCTAAGATATCACAAGCAATCAAATACAACAAAATTGAACAGCAATTGTGCACTTAAAATACTACGAGCATCAAATACTAAAATTAAAATGTCACACCAACATAGATAACAGTACTTAAAACCTAAACATCAAACATAAAACTTGAAACATCAACAACAGTATTTAAAACATCACATCTGCAAAATAAAAATAAAATTACAAATCCTCTTTCCTTCTCGATTGCAGCAACAGTGGACAAACATTCTTACACATCTAAGAAATGGAAAAAATAGCACAAAAATTATCATAAATCGTAACAAAATCCTAAAATATCACACACAATCAAAACAGAACATCAATTGCACACTTAAGCATGTAAACACAATAAGCATCAAACGCTGAAATAGAAATATCGCACCAACACATATAACAACATTTAAAGCCTAAAACATGAAACATCAAGCTAAAAACGAGAAACATCAATAACTGTATCTAAAACATCACTGCTGAAAA
>JAULKK010000002.1:11652481-11664438 GCA_032355705.1 Rubia peregrina | reverse complement strand
TTAAGGCGTGGTGGCTACACCAAAAGTGTTCTATATTAGTAGGTATTTTTATTATAGTTATTACTCTGTTCCTCGTGGGATCGACCCTGCTTATCGTTATACTAATTAATATTCCTGAGTTTGCAGGTATTTGGCGAGTAAAACGACGTTCACTCTTGGAGATGTCCCTATATGGTACCATCACTTGGTTCTTTGGGTTTCCATTGAAGAGACAAAGTTGATCAAATCACAGCTCCTACAGTATGTTCATGGCAACGAGAGTTTGGAATCATCACTCCTGGATGCTCAACTGGCTTCCACTTATTTGTCACGGGAAGAGAACAGCCCAAGTACAGAGGAAGTCATTATGGGGTTTGATGATCAAGCCAAGAATATTGTGGCGCAGCTTCAAAATGCACCCAGGAGTCTACAAGTTGTCTCACTTGTTGGAATGGCTGGAATTGGCAAAACAACTTTGGCTAGAAAAAATTTACAGCAGCATCCCAATTCGGCATCACTTTGCTGTTTGTGCTATGTGTTCTGTCTCACAAGTTTACTGAAAGAGAGAGCTTTTGCTGGACATATTAGGTGATTTTGTTGAAGTTACTGATGATATGAAGAAGAAGGATGATAATGACTTAGCTCTGATAGTCAAGAGAAAGTTAAGATAGTCAAGAGAAAGTTAAGAGGTAGAAGATACCTCGTTGTGATCGATGACATATGGAGGGTAGAACATTGGAATGACCTCAGGCAGTCCTTCCCAGATGACAATAAGGGAAGCAGGATTTTGTTCACAACCCGTTTACGCTATGTGGCACTGGAAGCTGATCCCAAAAGAGATCCTCACGTTCTCCTTTTTTCTCTCTCCAGTGCAAAGTTGGGATTTATTGCAAGCAAAGGTGTTTAATGGTGGGAGGTGTCCGGACCAACTTTTAGGGGTTGGACGTCTTATAGTAAAAAATTGCAAAGGCCTTCCACTTGCCCTTGTTGTGGTTGCTGGTATACTTAAGAGGACCGAAAGGAAGAAAGATCGGTGGGAAGCAATTGCAGACACTTAAGATCCCTAATAGCTGATGATCAAGAAAGATATTTTACAGACATCCTTGAGTTCAGCTACAATCATCTGCCATCTTATCTGAAACCATGGTATCTTTATCTCGGATCATTTTTGGAGGACCAAGAAATTCCAGTGAAGAAGTTGCAGTGGCTGTGGATCGCAGAAGGTTTTGTACCAAAAAAGGACTCTGTGAGCTTGGAAGAGAGAGGGTTTCTTTGTGGAACTAATCAATCGGAGCTTAGTAATGGAAGCAAAGAGGACTTCGGGAGGTACTAAAACATGCCGCATCAATGATATGCTTCGTGCTGCCTGAAGAAAGCTAAAGAAGACAATTTTATGCAGCTAATCTCCACGAATGATACGAACTCGGATTTCCTATTAGCTGGGCAGTCTCGGTTGCTTGTCCATTCTTCAAAGCAGAGTTTTATTCAGTCAAGACCCTATGCTTCACATCTCCACTCTCTGCTATTCTTTTCCACCAATATAATAATGAAGAGAGCATCTCCTGTGATGTCTCATTCGTTTTTCAGAGTTTCAAACTTCTTACAGTGTTGGAACTTGAATCCATCAATGCTTGGGTTAAAACGCATACTTTGGAGATTGACTGGATGCTTGGCTTGACTTACTTGGCAATTAAGGGAAATGTAAAGCTTGTTCCTTTATCAATTGCCAAACTCTGGAACCTGGAGATTCTTATTGTGAAGGGAACAAGGGGTGAAATTGCACTGCCAAGCACACTGTGGAGCATGGCAACATTGAGGCATGTACAAGTTCGTCCACGGGCTTCTTTGACCTTGTCAAGCCCTGAGCTTGAGAATGCTGTGGTATTAGAGAGCCTTACAACCTTTTCCTCACCAGCTTTTTCCCAAGGTAAGGAAGCTGAAAAAATACTGATAAAAAGGTAGATACGTCTTAAAAAATTGAGGTGCATCTTCTTGTACTCTGATATCCTTTCTGCAATGGAGTCTCTGACTCAGCTTGAGTCCCTCAATATGCAATATGGTGGGCCAGGGTTACCATCTTACTTGGGCCTCCCTCAGAATCTCAAGAAATTAACTCTGTCCAGATTTCGCATGCCATGGGAATATATGCTTGTTATTAGTCGATTATCCAATCTTAAGGTTCTGAAATTACTGTTCAAAGCCTTGGAGGGAGATACCTGGGACATGACAGCTGAAGCAGTTTTCCCGAAGCTCTACACTTTGATCTTAGAAAATTTGAACCTCTCAAATTGGACTAGTTCCTTGGATTGTTCGGATGACTTACCGGAGCTTCAGAGACTTGTCTTAAGAAGCTGTAAGAAGCTTGTGGAGGTCCCTTCCAGTTTTGGTCTTTCGGAGCCTTTAGAAATGATAGAGGTGCACTTGTGCAGTCAATCTGCTACATATTCCTCAAGGAAATTATTGATCTAAAGCTGGAGTACGGATTTGAGGACTTCAAAGTGATGATCAGTCCAACATAGTGGGATTTCAGAAGATCATCTTCATTAAACGAAGGCTGAACTTTGTGCGTCAGTATTCTGAAGTAAGTCAATCTGATTTGTTTTTAACTAGTCATGCAGCAGAATTTGTATGGAACCAAATTTATGTTTTTTATAACAATGCGTGTCAATGGTGCAGGAATATTAGTTGTCAAGGCTGAAGAAGTGGATTCATGCATCCGTATCATGTCATATGTACATATTGCCTTACTTCCACAGTGCTACTAGGCAATCACCCAGAATACTATTTTGAATTCCAATTTCGTAATTCCAGCAATTACTTGAATACTCTCTATTTTGTTGAGCCGTTCACATATTGAACATTTTTCATTTGCTCGTTTCATCATTGAATCTGCTATTTGACTCATGCTTCAAGATGATTTAGGCACTTAGGAGTAAATATATTTGGGCCTGCTTATCAATTTCCTAGTCCTATATGTTTTTCACCTGTGAATCCCATTAGAAGCCTTTACCATTTTTATTTTCTGCAAATTGGTATATATGTTCATGAATCATGATTGATATTTGATGGTTCATGAGTATACCATGTTTTTGGTTCGACTTCCACAATGATTGCATTTGAGCACAGATATATGAATTGTATATTCTGGGATTGTTTTAAAGTATTCATTTTCATGGATTTAGGATCACCAAACCAGATTGAGAACACAACAAAACTCATCGCTCCTCCACTCCAAAGGAAAAACAAACAGGTTCTTGCACTGAGTTGCTTTCAGTTTCAATTACTTTTAAGCTGTGTTTGGTTCATTCGCGAGAAATGGTAATCGTAACACGAAAAGGGGGAGGTGGATTAGGAATATTTTAAGGCTGAATACGAAATTGTATGTCTAGGGCTTGTACTCTTTATATCTATCCTACCTAATACTTAACTCTTCTCATGGAGAGTTACCTTATTCACAGCGATCGAGACGAAATGTTTTGTTTTTTCTTCTTCTGGAATTATGGAATGAGGGTACAATCATCCGGCTGCCAAACGGTCATTCTCATGGTCATGTCCTTTCCTCCAGTCTTCACAGCATTTTCTTTGAAATGTTCAACTTCCTTTTGTTGAGCCTTGAGCCTCAGTTACCAATGCTTGTTCCACACAGAACAGAATGGCATCAGACATTAACTAAGAACAAACATTTCTGCTATACCATAACATGGCAGTCGTTAATTACCATGTACTGTGTCCAAAAGTATCAACATAGAAGTGAACGAGAAAGTAGGACAAAACAAAACGGTACCATGTTGCAAACCATTGGAGACTTCGTCTGCTTACAAGAACAAAAACTCACCAATTTATACCTGCTCTTTTCTCCATATGCTTCCTCAGTTCGAGAACCAATGATGGAGCTCAGCGTGTTAGTGCTTGTTAGCACCGTGGTTGTGATAGTTTCAGTAGCAGCTTTTCTGAAACGATGGGCTAATTCAAGGGCAATGGCCGATATTCCGGGTAGCCTTGGTTGGCCTGTTGTTGGGGAGAGTTTCTCATTCATAGCTGACTTTTCAAGCCCTGCAGGTATACACAGCTTCATCAAGAAGAGGCAGCAGAGGTAACAAATCATACATGGGAAGTCACCGATGAGCGATTGCATGAACTTTTTCAGATGCAATGGCATATCTGACCTAGTATTATGGTTCCCTGACAGGTATGGGAAAGTGTTCAAGAGCTCGGTTCTGGGTAGAATTACCGTCTTCTTGACTGGAGGAGAAGCGAGCAAGATTATGCTGACCGGCAAAGATGGGATGGTGAGCTTGAATCTTTCGTACGCAGGAAGACAGGTTCTTGGTCCTACTAGTTTGCTTCATCAAAATGGAGAAGCACACAAACGCCTGCGAAGGCTGATCGCTGAGCCCCTCTCCATCAATGGCTTAAAGAAGTATTTCAACTTCATCAACAATCTGGCAATTGAAACACTGGACCAGTGGCACGGACGAGAACTGCTGGTTCTAGAGGAGGCTTCCACGGTGAGTTAAATTACTCCCTTGAGTGTGTTTGCAAGCTAGTTCTCTTCTTCTCAAATGCTTCAAAGATTTCCAATTCATTTGCAGTTCTCGCTTAAGGTGATCAGCAACATGATAATGAGTTTAGAGCCAACCGGGGAGGAGCAGGAAAAATTCAGAGCCAATTTCAAAATCATGTCTTCCTCATTTTCGGCCCTCCCAATAAAGATTCCAGGCACGGCATTCTACCGTGGTATGCAGGTATACAAATCCAGTGGTCCACAGAAACTCGAAAAAAATATTGTGTTCAAGATCGCTAAATGCCGTGCACAATATTGACAGGCTCGGAGCAGGATGACTGAAATGTTAGACTCCATCATTGCTCAGAGAAGAACCGGAGATAACTTCCAGCAAGATTTCCTCGAGTCCCTGGTCAGAAAGCATAGTAAAGATGCGAATGCAGAAGCTGAAGATGATGATAAACTTACAGACTGGCAGTTAAAGGATAACATACTCACCCTGCTAGTCGCAGGCCATGATACAACTACGGCTGCTCTCACGTGGGTCATCAAATTTCTCGAAGAAAACCCTGCTGCTTTGGAACGCTTGCGAGTAATCACCCTAGATCAATATGGCATCACCAGCTGATTAAAGTTTTTCATGCTAAATTTAAGGAGAATTTTGCAGGAAGAGCATCGAGAAGTTCACGAGAGAGGATCAGCTCTCACCTGGTCAGATGTTAACAACATGCCTTACACCACCAAGGTCAGTTCTATGACCAGTTCTCTAACTTTGCTTCTTGATTACTTCAAGCAAACCAGCAAGCATAAAAGTATTATTCATTTGCTTCTCAGGTAATTAGCGAGACTCTACGAATTGCAACCATACTACCATGGTTTTCAAGAAAAGCTGCAGAAGACTTTGAGATTGAAGGTAAATTTCACCGACATTGTATAACATCTGGCACGCAAATAACAAGGAATGGAAAATCTGATCTATTTTCTACTTCTTAAGGACGCTTAATCAAGAAGGGATGGTCTCTAAACCTGGATGTAGTCTCTATTCACCATGATCCTGCAACTTTTCCTAACCCTCAAAAGTTCGATCCGTCAAGATTTGATGTAAGCTTCTCCAGACAGCCAAGATTCAACTGCTTGCCTTTCTATACTTTAGTCTTCATTAAAAAAAAGGCATTTCTTTAAATCGATTTCAGGGGCCGCTGAAGCCTTACAGCTACCTTGGATTTGGTAATGGACCACGCATGTGCCCAGGAATCCACCTCGCGAAGATAGAAATCTGTATCTTCATTCATCATCTTGTCAAACGATACAAGTAAGATAAACCTCAGAATACATTTGAAAATACAAATACGTTTAGTAAAAAATGCAGGAAAGTTTGCCGAAAATATGAAGGAAAGTAAAAGATCATTTGTGTTTAGTTTGGAAAACTCGTGGCTTTACAAGTCACTCTTCTTTTTTTTAATGATGAACTGAACAACCAAAGCATAAACATTGTAATCAGCTAAATTCTTAAACCTTTCAACCAAATCAAATGTAGCAGACTGCTAGGTTCATCACAATCATCGGATCTGATCTTAGGTTTCGTTCTGAGTTGCAGCTCTAACATTCTGATTCATGTCCTGGTTGCAGATGGAAAACTATGGAAAAAGACGACACCCTCCTAGCAACACTTGTCCGGATGCCAGGGAACAAGTATCCGGTAAAGGTTGAGAGCCTGTAGAGCATGGCTTCTAACCATGCCAGTCCCAAGAGCAAAAGCGTCCGCGAAATCAGCAGAAAAAGTATAGTTCTAGGCATTGCTGGATTTGAAAGAAACGAGAGAGATCATATGCATTGGAAGACACAGCTCCATGCAACATATTTTCTTTTTTCAGTTTTTCAAAGTTATCTGGTTTCTATCAGCTATAACAGTAATAAAGAAATTATGCCACGACAACAATTGCAACATCGATAAATTAAAAATTCGCTTTGTTATAGCAAAATCACTCACAAGGCACAACAAAAATAAACCCTGAAATTACAACACTGATGGGAATTCCAGAAGTTCAAGAGGCACAATTTATAAAGAAAAAAGACGCACAATAACTAATTTATCAAAGAATTACAGCAGACTTCAACATTCTGAAAACATGAGATCGCAGCTCGCCTTGTAACTCATCACATAAGCAAGAAGGCCCTTTCTATCATTATTATCCAAGGAAAGCACTACTTATCTCTCTCTCTTTCTTAATCAAGCACACTGAACCACAGAAAAGACCAGGTTTGATGCAAGAAGCTTTGATGCAGGAATTCTCACAGGCGCGGTTGATTAATGAAAACTACTTCATCACTTATGAAGAGGACATGAGCAGTTTTCATTTCCTATCTCCGCTGTAAGGCAAGGAGGCTGGACTTTATCTTCGGCATACCATACAGATCGACCTTCAATTAGTTCTTCCAAGAAGTCATCCAGCTTTTCAACTGTGACATTTGGCATTACAACAACATGCGCCATGTTTCCCTCACAAGCAAGTTGCCATCGACGAACAAACTCCTCGTCGTGTGGTCGCTCAAATACAACTGTACTACTCAGCTCATTGAGCATGGCACTGATCCCATCCCCTCTGAGGCGGTCCTTCAAGTAGTGAGCATTTCTAAGACACTTTTGGACTTCCTTCTGGAACCCTTTGTACCCTTTCCTGTTAAGGGTGTACCATAAGAAGATTGGAGCATGACCATTTCTACTGCCCATGATTGTGGCATCCCGAGAAGCAAGATACTCCACATTGCTTGACAGTGCATTTATGTGCTTTAATCTTGTGAGCTGTACACCACATGGCATTGGACAACCCACAAACTTGTGTCCAGAAACACTTACACTCCCAATAGGCTTTTTGAAAGAAACTTTTGGTGCCTGTAAATGTTCAGGATAAAAATTCAAATAGTGGAATTCAAGTAGATACAAGCAGAAGTTAACCGAATTATTCCTCAATACCAATCATGTGATGCTCTCGAATATCAAGTCTCAAGAAACAGAATGATTTCCCTTGATTCTATAACTCACATAGGCAATTAAAGAGTGTTGGAACAAAGAGTTATCCTCGAAGGTCACAAACTGGACACAATCTATTTTTAGACTTTTCTATGTTTCCCGTGCATTAGTATTAATATGCATTGGAATAGTATAAAAACAAAGTAATATATATAGATATGTGTCTGTGTACAGTCCAAAATTTTCTATATTGTCTATGCACAAACTGCTATACAGTTTCTCTTTTATTCTCCGTCCCAGTAAAAAAGAAGAGTCCCATTTGTTGAGCTAAAATAGGAATACAAATGGGACTCTTTCTAGTAGGACGAAGGAAGTAGTATATTTTTCAAAGAGACTCCGAAATGTATTTCAGGTTCCATAGAGAAATAAGCAAAAACAAAATCAATCCTGGCAGTCATACAAAAAGAGCAAAATGCAAACATCTGCAGCTAAATAACCTCACAATACACTTTCGTAATCCCTTTCAATCAAAAGCTATATCACAAAAACTACTCGAGCTAGTAAAAAATTCATACATAATCTTCATCTCCTTCTTTAGCTCTTGCCAGCTGTCGAAGGAAGTAGTATATTATTCAAGACATCAGTTAGTAATAGTTAGTATGATCCAAGTTCAAGCTTGTCCCAAAGGTTCTAAACATTATAATCACAGTTCTAGAATTTTGTGGATAATATGGAATGAATAACTTGGCTATTTCGGCTACTTAAGAGCCAATATGGTAATATTCTTCCCACCACGCAACCCTGAATGGATAATTCACCTTTAGCCCTTGGGCCTTTATACCATGGTTCATTACCATGTACTAATGTTCAAGTCCTATGAGCTACCAGTCCTTAAACCACACTTAAACATGCAACGGTTTCAGCCTCCACTTATCTCATGGAAAAGGTATGAAATCAATATTACACTCAAATAGTAAACAGGTGGGAAAGAAAAACTTCAAAAACATCAAACTCATAGTGCTTACACGTTTGACAAATGGCATCATAAGTCCAAATAGAGCCCCATCGCAGTGAATGTAAAACCTATCCTGTGAGAACCCAGATTCTTCAAGGGTCTGTATCACAAGATCAAGATCATCCACAGCACCTTTCACCGTAGTTCCTACACATGAAGATTTCATAGATCATGGTACAAGATATAGTGATTGATATAAACCACTAGCATGGCGTATATTTCACCTTCCCCAAAAATTTTGGTTAGGAAACATTGCAAGAGAAGAGGGGGGAATGTAAACAGTACCTATGTTTACATTGATAATGGCTGGTTTGTCTTTGTTCAGAACTAGCTTCCTCTTAAAATCTGCACAGTCTATCTCACCGGTGACAAGAGTGTCTACCTTTTCACAATCCATTCTATACATCCGTGCAGCCTTGAAGACAGAATAATGAGATTCTTTTGATGCATATAGAACACCTTCTGGAAAGACTTCTCTTCTGTAAAATGACACCCAAGTTAAAACAACACAACGGCAGTGGATCGCTCCGAAACAGAGGTAAAAAAAAATGAAGTTAAAACTACTAACCCGACAAGGATGCCATGAAGATTTCCCTCAGTTCCACAGTTAGTGATATAACCCCAATACTCATCCTTCTCGATTTCCCACAAACGCGCAAACCAATCCAAAACACCAACTTCAAACTGTCTCGAATGCACACCATAGTTGCTCTCAATAAAAGGATCACCCAGATTGTTAATGGAGAAATGCTGCAACTGATTAAGAGCGCCATAATCAAAGTCCAAATTATAAGGATACCCTGAAAGACATCCCAGAAGCAATTAAATAATGCTAGTAGATGATTTTGTACTGCCATCCCAAACACCAGATATTTACTACACTTAGACTCAGCTGGCTGCTACATAATATCCATAAAAAGAAAAATACAGGACAGCCAAAATCTCTCTGACCCACCCTTCACTAAAGACATCATGTAGAGCAAAATTACAATACAATAAGAAGAAACAAGAAAGACATATTGGGCCACACCGCAATGATTAAAAGACAAGTGGTCAGAAAAAAAGCAGAGAGGAAAATATCAGTACATTCTAACACAACCATCAAGATCAGAAAACATCATTGGATATTCTACAGGATCCCATTTCCAGCAATTAGGTGCAAAAAATGCACCTTGTAAAAGGAAGTAAATATTTTTCAGGTTGAATAAAATTGCATCTTGAGCTCCAGTAGAGGGAAACAATCCATGAAAGTTGCATTCTAGAACCAACTTTATGAAAGCACAATTTTTTAAACAATAAAAACGATGAAAATCAAAAAAGGGCTGTACCCAAATGGTGCTTTGTTCTTTCCATAAGAGTTTTCCTGTACCGAGCCAACACGCTGGCCATATACGCATCTTTGTCACCGGTGGACTCGTCATCGGCGTCAGGCTCGGTGACGGCTAGGCACGTGGTGTGCACGTTCCGCCCGAGCACGATCTCCCTCCTCTCCTCCAGAACAGAATCCACGCTCTCCGGCGGAATCTCGGCAGATTTCACAGACGCCGGAAATGGCTCCGGGACCGCAGCCGCCAAGTCAAAATAATCGGCCTTGGTCAAGAGCTGAGAGGCCATTGTTTCGGAGCTTCCCACCATTTACTAACCTTCAAGTAACGAAGCAAAAGAACCTTGGCGTAAATAACAGTTATTGGGGGGTTATTCTGTAATAAGCGAGAAATTGGCGGCGGAATCGGTGGAGCTGGAGGGTGGGGAGTAGAGAGAGAAGTGGTGGCGGAGAGACGCGGGATTTTGAAATGGTGGAGAAGCTCTCTTTCTTATAGCCTCTTTTTCCGGTTGTTTTCGTAATTCTTTTTTCCCCATTAGGGTTCACGGGTTGGCCTTTGAACGATGTCGTGTTGAGCATTATTGAGTTGGAATTGAAAAATATTGAGTTTTATTCTATTAGGGTTTCAAAAATATTGAGTTTTATTCTAATTTGAATTAGATTTGGTAAGATTATATAACGTAATATTCTCCAAGGTTACTTTGAAAGAATTCGAGTAGATAAGATTAACTATCTCTGTCATCAATACTATTCTATCTACGTCACAATGAAACCCTATTATAATCCACCAAGTGGCTCCTATTTTTGAGGATGAGACTCTTTGTATTGGAGATGCTCTAATAGTGTCAATATATCCTTCTAGTATTCAAAATTGTTAATATAACCCTAAATAATTAGTGAAAGTGCAAAACTAACCATGTTAGAATAGAAAATTTTAGAATCTAGATTATGGTTTACCTATTTACATTTATACCCTTTATGTAATCAAGGGGAATCCCCTTCTAGATGGTATCAGAGCAGTGTTAACATCCTATTTTATTCTTTCTGATTTTTTTCCTCGTCCCGGTCGAATTCAGGGTGAAGACAGTCCGACCATTCTCTGGCAATATACAATACCTTTTCCGGCGTTCTTCTCTCCCTGATCAAACATTTGCAGTGGCAACTTTGATTTATCCTGGCATTCTTCTCACCCATCCCTTGGCATCTGCTCGACTATTCTTCCTCCGGTGAATTTTGACCTCATTTTCACTGACCAGCCTTTCATTTTCTCCACGAGTTTCGATCTCCCTCTGTCTTCTCCAACACATCTCGAATTCCAGGTCCCCGACATGAGTGTCTTCGGTACGTTTCCGGATTAAGAAAGTTCAGCCCGTTTTGAGCGTGAAGTTTTTGTTGATGATGAAAACAGCGTGCACACTAATTAGTAAGTTTCTATTGGCGTGTAGCCACGCGCTAGACTGCTTTGGCCTACTCCTTTCAACGCATGAAGTCACGCTCCCAGTTGCCAATGCCCCTCCCTCTTCAACGCGTGAAGATACGCACTTGTCTTTGCATAGTCGCGCCTTGTGCGCCCTTTTCTGCTCAATCCACTATTTTTCCTAATGGAGAGCTAGGACGACTACCACCATAAATGAAAATATTCCACGACTTGATCAAACATTCAAGGTTTTGTTCAGGATCATCTAAGTGACATGGCTGGACCGATGACTAGGTCAAGAACGAAGGTTAGAGATGCGGCATTGAATGCTTTAATAGATCAACTTCATGATGAAGAACTCAAGACTAAATCGGCTATGGCTTGGATTAATTATTCAAGCTTGTCGATTAAATGAAGACGTCATGACGAACACTATACTATTTTTTCACTGGGTTTTTAACGAGGCAGTGTGATCTTTGTAAACTATTGTAACATCATTTTTATTTTAGTCCATAGCTTGCCCATGTGGGATTTTGAAGAGCTATTTTTGAAATTCGGTCCAGTATTTTCAGCCCAGTCCATTAGGGTTTCAAAAATATTGAGTTTTATTCTAATTTGAATTAGATTTGGTAAGATTAGATAACGTAATATTCTCCAAGGTTACTTGGAGAAGAATTCGAGTAGATAAGATTAACTATCTCTGTCATCAATACTATTCTATCTACGTCACAATGAAACCCTATTATA
>JAULKK010000002.1:11622339-11638656 GCA_032355705.1 Rubia peregrina | reverse complement strand
ATAGTCTTCAAGGCACCAAAGTATACCAAAATGAATACAAAAAGAACTCAAAATATCCACATAAAATGGACACATCAGTATTCATCTTCACTTGAGCATTCAATTTCAAAACCCTTTGAAAAGCACTATAAATGACATTCTCTCCCCAAATTCCAACTTTTTACCCTCCAATGAATAGTGGTATATGAACATTAAATGCTCTTCTAGCATTAGTTTCATACCAACAAATCGGTACTTGTTAATTTCCCCCCAATTTTTTCCTCCATAGACCAGCTTCCAGGACCAATAAGTTCATCTTTGTGCTGCTGGTGCTGAAATTCATAATAAAACCATCGGAAATTAATGTGGGACCCATTGACCTGACACCGGATTAAGTTATTCCGGTGCTAACTACTTTTGACAGGCACCAAATTTTTTGGATTCTGACCGGTGCTACATTTTCCCCTCAATTTTTACGCGCCAAAACTACTATTACTCAAATGGATACATTTCAAGAACTTGTTCTTCAGGCTGTTTCTATTATATACCGATGCTATGATCCATGTCCATCACTAATTTATGGTACTGGTTTTCGTAAAACGGTGTTGAAATTGGGAACTTGCACTAGTTTTCAGGATTTTTAACTCAGAACTAATGCCTTAAAGTTTCCAGCACCGGTATTTCCTTCCCAGTGGGGATGGTACCGGTGCCTATGTATGTGTTTTCCAGTAGTACTTTTGCCTACTACATTGGGAGGACATTTACTATTTTGCTGTTTTCAGATCGTTCTCAAGATCTGGAATTTGTTTTCGGATCGTTCTCAAGATCTGGAATTGAGGTTAAAACTTAGGGATATAGAGGTTTCTTTCAAGGATATATCTATGGATCTAAAGGAAAATTTTGTTGTAATCAAAGTGAATCGAGATGGATCCCTTCAGACTCTTATGGATACCAATCTTCTCTGTGTAAGGATTAAGCCGACTGAGACAATGTGGTGAATAGACTATCCATACTGATTCTTGAAATCAATTTTCTGGTGGTTAAATTTAGTTTTAACACTAGTGTTGACTGTAGGTACCTGGACGATGAAGAATTGGTTGTTAACTTGAAGAAGAAAGATGAGGAGTTGAAATAGTCGACATTATCAAGTCTAGGACTCTAGGGAATCTCTTACTATAAGAGTGACTCAAATTCTGATTGTGCTGGAGAAGGTTCCTTTCATGACTTAAAATTTAAGATGTTGGGAGGAAACTTTAGATGGAAAAAGAAGGGTTTAGAAAGTTTGGGGGAGAATGGGAGAACTTGGAGGAAGAGACTATTTGTATAAGGAGAAGGTTTCTACTATTTTTGGCTTGATTGAAACTCTACTAGAGCACCCCTATTTATACTACTAGCATAACCCAACCAATGGCTAGGGTCTTCCATCCCAACACTAATCTAATGGGTACAATTAGTTCTCTAGAATAATCTTTACAACTCCACCATAATCCACACATTCTAGAGAATTCTAGAACCTACTCTAGCATCTTCCATACTTCTTAAGACTTCTTTGGACTTTCTTCTAGATAATGGGACACTAAGAATGCTATTTAGGCTAAATCCAAAATCAATTTTAATCTTCAACAAAAGATGCAAGTAGCGAGAGTACTCAGAGCAGGTATGTAAACATCAAACCACTATTCAGGAAGATGAAGCTGTAAAATATAAACGTGTGTTTGATTAAGGATTCAAGGGTACAAGATATATAGACAGTCATAGACAGAATCACAAATGGAAAATTATTATATCTAAGGTACAATTATGTTAAAAAATATCTCTACACTCTTTATGAAGTTAGAGCATGAGGATCCCGAAAGCCTAACTTTCCCAGTAAACTCTGAAATGACTATCTTCCAAGAGCCTTAGTAAATAAATCAGCAGGTTGACTGGAAGTACCAATATGATAAGAAACAACTTCACCAGACTGAATCAACTCATAAACAAAATGATACTCGATCTCGATGTGCTGTCCTCTCATGAAACACTAGATTGACTGTAATATGAAGTGCTGCTTGACTATCACAATATAAATGCATCGGTTTAGGATGAGCAATACCCAAAGAGCGTCGAAAGGCCTTAAGCCATAATGAATCACAACAAGCAACAACCATGGATTTGTATTCTTCTTCAGCCAAAGAACGCGAAACAGTCGGTTGTTTCTTCATCTTCCAAGAAATCAGATATTTTTCAATCATCACAAAATAACCAGTCAAAGAGCGACGAGTGATCGAACAAGCTGCCCAATCTAAATCACAGAATGCAGTCAGCTGAAGAGGAATGTTAGCCGACAGAAACAAACCTTGACCAGGATAACTCTTTGAATAATGCAGAACTCGCAGATGTGCCTGCCAATGAGCCAAACGAGGTTTCTCCATGGACTGAGCCAAGGTATGAACTGAATAACTAAACTCTAGAAGAGTGATGGGAAGATAAATGAGCTTCCCAACCAGTCTACAATACTGCATAGATTCATCAAATAAAGGACCATCATCATGCACCAAATTCTATTGTTGTTCCATTGGAAAATATGTGGGTTTACCTGCTAATAACCCAGTATCAGACAAAATATATAATGCATATTTCTGTTGATAGAGAAACATCCCATTAGGCCTACGAGCTATCTCAATGCCTAAGAAATACTTTAGGGCACCAAGATCCTTCATATGAAAATAAGAGCACAAATATTTCTTAAATTTGGTCACTATCTCTGGAGATGAACTAGAAACAATAAGATCATCAACATAAACCAAGACATGTAGAGAAACACATCTTTCAAGTAAGAAAACAAGGAGTAAATCTGCATTACTCTGAACAAACTCAAAGAGGTGAAGAGCAGCAGCAATTTTAGTAAACCAGTTTCGCGGAGCCTGTTGTAAACCATAAAAGGATTGGCGAAGCTTGCAAACCAACCCAGGTTCCAGAAGTGTATAACTCAGAGGAGGAATCATATACACCTCCTCCTCATGATCACCATGCAAAAATGCATTGCAAACATCCATATGATGAAGATCCCAACCACGAATAACAGCAATAACTAAGAAAAGACGAACTGAACTCATCTTGACAACGGGGGAAAATGTCTCAGTAAAATTAGTACCCTCAATATGTCGATTACCAAGGACAACCAAACGGCCTTATGTCACACAATAAAACCGCCAGACTTCAAGTTAGTCTGATAAACCCACTTACAGCCAATCGCCTTCTTTCCAGGAAGAAGAGGAGCAAGAACCCAAGTATTATTCCTCTCGAGTGCATTAATCTCGTTGGACATAGCCACACGCTAATGTTCATGATGATAAGCATCTGTAAAAGTAACTGGATCAGCAACATATGTAACTGCAGCTAAAAATCTAGAATGCCAAACCAAAATATTATTACAAGAGACATAATCAGCGATAGGGTAACGAGTAACTGAGGACAATGAAGCAGATGACGTGAGATTTTAGTATTATTAGGCCCAATAAGCCATTGGGGGGATTTTTTGAGCGAGTTGCAGTGCATATGTAATCCTTCAATTTAACTGGAGGTTGACGAAGACTTAGAAATATAGGCTATCAGCTCAGAAGGTGGTTTCAGTATGGTGGATGAAGCTGGCTGTGGGGAGGCTGGCGCCAAACTGGTGAGCTCGGAAGGAGGCTGCATCAGTTTGGTCAACGGTGGCGGCGACTGGCATGAATCGATGATGAAGGGCTGGAGCTCAGGTGAGCAGGCCGCAGACCAGTCACAGACAACTTGGTTGGAACATGCATTGGCCGCAGACAATTGGTAATGGGTGGCGCTATCGGGTTGAAGGGCGCACGAATAGAGTCATGAAAAAAATGACAGGTGACTGAGATGGAAGTGGATCAGTAGGCGACGTCTTCGCAGAAACAGGTGCAAAAGGGAAAAATCTTCATAAAATATTACATCCTGACTGTCAAACACAGTTCAAGACTCCAAGTTATAAACACGCCAAGATTTCTTGGCAACAAGATAACCAAGAAAAACACACTTCCTACTTCTAGATGCAAGCTTATCACGCGACCGTGAGAGCTGAGAAGCAAAACACAGACAACCGAACACACGAAGATGGATGTAATCTCGTGCACGTCCGTACAAGAGTTGATGAGGCAATCGACCATCTAATACATGTGTTGTTGTGCGATTGATGAGGTAAGCCATTGTAAGAATGGATTCTCCCCAAAAGTCATAAGAAAATGAGTTTGAAAACGAATGACACGAGTAACATTTAGAATATGCTTGTGCTTCCGTTCCACTCACCCATTTTGCTGTGGTGTATAAGCTGTGGAGGTCTCAAATGATCTGAGAGGCAGAAATTTAGTTCCGTTATCTACCCAAACCCACTGAATGAGATGGTGGAACTGTGTCTGAATAAGTGCAAAGAACTCCTTCATCTTTAATTGTACTTGGGACTTAGAAACTAATAAATAAACCCAAATAAATGCACCACTAGAAGAAGGTGAACCAGAAGGTCCCCAAACATTACAATGTATAAGTTCAAATAAATGACTAGTTTTAGCAGAACTAATAGGGAAACTATTTCTAGACTGTTTTGCTCGATGATAGACCGAGTAGGGAACACTTTTTTATATTAAAATTGCTAATATGTAATGAAATAGCAGGGATAGAAGACAACACCGATGAGGACGGATGCCAAAATGCTGATGCCATAAAGAAGATGAAGACACTAACAAGGACGGCTGTGTAGACGATGAAGTTTCCAATCTGCTCAACCAATAAACCCCTCCTCGTTGTTCATCCATGCCGATCACTGTCCTGGTGCTGATATCCTGTAATACACATAATTTTCTGGTAAGCAAAACTAGACATATTAAAGTAGCAGTTAACTTGACAAACGACAGCAAATTGCATCGTAATGCCAGAATAAAGAGAACATGAGTCACAACAATGTCCAAAATGATTCTTTCCATGTTCAACATTAGTACAAATAGAACCATCAGGTTGAATGACATCCTCATTTTCAGTATTCTTAACATCATAAAGAAGATCCTTATCGCCGGTCATATAATAAAAAGGTACCGGTATCAAGAATCCGAGGTAAAGTAGTCTTACCTGACGTATTGTCAGAATGATTAAAATTAGAGAACATGTTTAAAACCGTACTCTATTGCTTCTTGGACAATGCCGGGCCAAAGCAGATCAGTTGGAAATCCGAGATTAAGGCTGTGGCGGTGCTCGCAGGTGGAGTGGCGGCGACCACGGGTTGGGCAGCTCTTGTGAACGGCGCACCATGGGGGACGAGTCTTGCAATTTTTGGAAGCTTTCGAGGCTGGTGCAGGTGGACGATTCTCAGTGAACCAATCTGGATAACCAATAATGCGGAAGCAAGTAGTAATATTATGACCCTTTCGGCCACAATGCGTGCAGTGAAGGCTCTAACAATCAATGGCGGCAGCTGGGGAGTTTCCCGAAGCGGCGACAATAGTCTTCAGGGTGGAGGTCTGCTTCGGACGTCGTGTAACAAAGACCATAGTGTCTGCCGAAGTGACAGAATCACGGGCTGAGATGATAGTTTTCTGACGCTCCTCCTAAGAGAAAAAGGAGCACACCTTGTCAAGTGAAGGTAATGGATCCTGTGCAAGAATATATGAGCGAAGAGTTGCATAGCCATCATCTAGACTGTTGAGAAATTGATAAACCATCTCCCTCTCACGTTCAACCTGAACGATAGCTGCATCTGGGCATGAAACACAAGTGCATGGATGCATGTAAGCAAGTAGGCCATTCCACAATTTCTTGGAACGACCAAAGTAGACATTAACAGCCTGACCATTCTGACGACAATTGTAAATGTCCGCACGAATCTGACACATACGTGGGCCATTCCAAACTGAGAAATGCTGATGACGATCATCCTTAAGTTCCTTAATCGAATCATAATAAGTAACAACAGAACAAACAGATGGATCAAGTGTTTGAACGATCCAACCAATGAGCATAAATTCAAACTACTCCGATCAATAACAAACAGTTCACCAGGTAAAGGCTTGGTAATAGACCCATCAAGAAAACAAAGCTTACTTCTAGAATTAAATGCATTGCGAATAGCAGTACTCCAATCATTATAATGATCACCTTTCAAAATCACAGAAGTAATAAGAAAAACTGTGTGATCTGAGGGATGAACTTAGTACGGATTCGAGGGAGGCAAGGCTGGGGAATCTCCGACATAGTGCCGAAGATCAAGATTGGCCGAACCATCGGCGCCGAGTAGCAGCTGGCCGAGGGCACAACAAAGGGCGGCGACATCGTCTAGCTGCGGCGGATCTTCCAACGACGGTGGATTGGCAACAGGGATGACGAGCATGACGGGAGCAAGAGGAGCGTCAGTCTCAGCATCAAGGTTCTCAATCAGGACTTGATTTATGGGATCCATCGGACAAAACTGACACGTGCTGATTGAAACTGAGAAGCGACCCGTGCTGGACGGAACTAGCGGCAGCGGCAACGCTGGCTTCCCGACGGCAACGGCGGTTACAATCACGGCGGCGGGTTTTTTTTAAGAGTGAGAAAAAATATTTGGGTTCTCAGGATTTAGACTCTGATACCATGTACAATATGAGTGTGTTTTTATTAAATATACAAGGATACAATATATATATATAGACAGTCATATACATAATCACAAATAGAAAAAAATTCTATCTAAATTACAGTTATATTACAAAATATCTCTACAGCGGTAATACTCAACAAATTGGTGCTACTGATTTCCCGGAAGAGAATATACGAGAGAAACTTAAGGATCTGAAAGCTGAAGCAAAGCTGATTGTTCCAGGATTATTGGTTATTGACACTCCTTCACCAATTTGCGCTCTCGTGGTTCAGGTTTATGTGACCTTGCCATCCTTGACTGTTGTGGCCACAAACAATTGAATCCCTCAATCTCTTAAAGATAAGGAATACATATTTTATTGTTGCCCTGAATAAGGTTTGTTTCTAGGAAAATTATATCTACGATCATGTTTCAGCTACATTAGCTGCTTGTTTTTGGTGACAATTGTAGTTTTAATATTTCTACAGGTGGACAGACTCTATGGATGCAAAGCAATCAATAATGCACCAATTCAGACTAGGAAGAAGAAACAGTCGCAGGATGTTAAACGTGAATTCAATGGTAAACTCGCTCAAATTATAAAATGAAAAGATTCTCTCTGTTTAAAAAAGAAAGAAAGAAAGGCCACTTATGATGTACTTATTGTAACACCCAGATCCCCGACCAACTTGCTCAATGCAAATATCAGGTCGAACCTGAAAGCGTTACCATAATTTAACTGATCGGACTATATAAATGCAATGATGAGCAAATATAGTTATGCGAAAGAAATTTAGAAAATCCAGACTTAACTTACTATTACAGTGAAAGTCTTAATACAAGTATTAAATAAGAGTTTAACTTAAGTACAAACAAAAGTTCTAAAGGATCCGGTAAGGACCAGTTTTACATTAATATCTTACGTAACGATAATACATACTAAACCAAAAGATTCTAAAGTTCGCCCGAGATCCTTCCGCAAAAGAAGTAAGGCAACTGTGCACTTCACTCTAACTGCTCAACTATACCTGTTAGGGTTGTTTAAACTAGGGTAAGCTTCTTTCTTAGTGAGGTTCATCGCCAATATTTACCAAGTAAATTTAGTGATCACATAAAGCAAATAGCCACATAAATCCTAGCACATAGTAAAAGGATACAGGTGGGTTATGCCAAAATGCAGTCAAGTTCCTATATGGTTACTGTGACTGACATCAGGGCATAAACCCTTCAGTAGTGCCCAAAGGCTATCACAAATCCAGAAATCCATATTCGTCAATCACGGCCAATATGTTCAGTTACGAGCTCATATCAGTACCAGTTGATTATGCTAGCTACCAGAAACGCCACAAGTAGCCGATCTACTCGTACGGTCCGGTCAATACCATTCCCCGCCGAACTAGACCGAACTCCAATCGCATCGAGGACCCCGATAAACACAGTCAAATAATCAAGTAGCAAACAGCCAAATTTGACACGACAAAATAAAGTATAAGTCGGTCATCCACATATAATCAGTATATAGTATTATAATAAACAAACACAGTATGATAAAATACACGGTGTGCTTAATTAATATAAAGCAAAACAATAAACATGAAGAGATCATAATATTGATTAACATTTCATGCCTTATATAAAATTCTCTAATAACATCTTTAAAATTAATAGGCATAAAATATCAAGCAATCATAAATTTTAATTCAATTCGTGCTAGGGCGATGAAAACACTCGTAGTCGTAGTTTGATGTTTGAAGTTTTCTTACTTCTTTTCCGACCTAACTCAGGTGACTAGAGGTTGGGTTGATTCTGATTTCGTAAGGGGATAACGTAGATGTGGGAATTGAGTTGAGCTTCGGGATGCAGGAATTGGCAAGGGATAAAAGAAGAAGTGAAGTCGGTTTCTTTTTTTCTTCTCTTAACGAAGGTCCATTTGCATATATTTATAGTGCCTATAAGATCCTAATACATTTCTCTCGAAAGCACTTGTTCTCTCTTGAAAGATGCTGATGCATTATAGGAGAAAGACACGTAGCCTACTCCCTCCTATGCCTAATTAATTTTGTGCCATTTCATTAGTTTGGTTTTATTTGTTTTGATTGTTATGTTCTTCCTCTTTATTTTTTTCTCCCTTTAAATTCCTTATTATTTGTTTGTTGTTTTAAGGTATACTATCTATATTTTATAATTTAAAATGAGTAGATACTTGTAATTTAAATTTAAATTTAAATTTTATGAGACTTTAAACTAATATAAGTATTTACTAACATTAAAGCTAGTTGTTACTAATTTATTTCAATTGTAACTTCAATATTATGAGGTTTTGTTATGAAATTATAATGACATAGATATTTTATAGCTATTTATTTATTTATTTTATTTTATGTTAAAATTTATCGTGCGATTTGAGTTATAGCCGAAAACAGTCAAAGAAAGCAGATAAGAGAACATAATTTTTGGTTAGGCTTAGCTATTAGATACGTACAAACTTCATTAAGGCCGGGGGCTCACAATCTCCCCCCCCCCCTCTTAATGAATTTCGTCCCCGAAATTCACATTTCCCGTGAACAACTCTGGGTACTTATTCCTCATGTCAACTTCCGGCTTCCAGGTTGCTTCCTCAACTTTATGATTCATCCACAATACCAAAACCATATGGATATCTCTGGTACGCAAGGTCTTGATTTTACGATCCAGTATTTTTACGGGATTCTCTTTGTACAATAGTTTCTCATTCAATGCTAACTCCTCATGTTTTAACACGTGTTCAGGGTCAGGGTGGTACTTCTTTAGGAGTGAAACATGGAAGACATAATGTAATCTCCCCAGTTGATCATGTAGGTTAAGTCGGTAGGCAACTGGTCCGACACGCTGGGTAATCTCAAAAGGGCCAATGTACCTGGGACTTAACTTTTCCATTCTTACCCTTCCGGATGAGACCCTTTTAAGGAGTCACTTTCAAGAATACCCGATCTCCAACTTCAAACTCCAAATCCTTCATTCGATGATCTGCGTAACTCTTCTGTTGACTCTGGGCCGTTTGTAAGCGCTGCCTTATCAACTTGACCTTTTATACAAATTCCTCAATCCAAGGTATACTAGTAACCAGAAGAGTTTTTTCTCTCTCTAACTTCTTCCCAAAAGAGGGGAGTCCGACATTTTCGACCGTACAGTACTTCATAGGGGACATACCAATGGATGACTGATAACTATTGTTATAAGAAAATTCTACCAAAGGTAAGTGAGCATCCAAACTTCCCCCAAAATCCATAACATAGCTCGAAGCATGTCCTCCAGGGTTTGGATTGTTATCTCCGACTGTTCATTTGACTGAGGATGTGCAGTGGTACTAAAGTTCAACTTGGTTCCCATTTCTGATTGTAGTTGCCTCCAAAATTAGGAAGTGAATCTTGGGTCCCTATCTGACACAATAGTTACCGGCACCCTGTGCAGTCTTATGATTTCTTGAGTATACAGAAATGTCAACTTTTTTAAGGAGTATTTAATGTTGATCTGAAAAAAGTGAGCCGATTTAGTTAATCTATCAACCACCACCCAAATTGCGTCATAACTCTTCTGTGTCCGAGGTAATCCCATCACGAAGTCCATCGTGATATGATCCCACTTCCATTCAGGAATCTCCAATGGTTGTAGTAACCCTGACGGTTTCTGATGCTCATCATTGACTTGCTGGCACACCAAACATCGCGCCACATATTCCGCTATGTCATTCTTCATGTTGTCCCGATATTACTTCTGTTTCAAGGCCCAGTACATTTTAGTCCCCTCTGGGTGTACCGTATATTTGGACCTGTGGGCTTCCTCCAACACCCTTTGTTTAATGTCAAAATTTTGAGGTAAGTAAAACCTGCCTCTATAGGTCAGCACTCCGTCACCGTTCACTTCAAATTCAGGTAACTTCCTTTCAGTAGCAATTTTTTCTTCTTCATTAATGCTTCATCAGATTCTTGAGCCGTTTTAATCTCCGTGGGTAAAATAGACTGCACCTTTAGATTGGAGAACACGAGCCAGTCAGGTTTAACCTCACATTCCCAATTCCCTGCATGCGATAACATCTCAGTCTCCCTCATCTTGAGATGCGCCAAATTCACCTTCCGGCTCAAGGCATCCACCACCACATTCACCTTGCTAGGATGATAATTGATCACACAATCGTAATCACCCAAAAATTCCATCCACCAACATTGACACATATTCAGATCCTTTTGAGAAAACAAATACTCCAGTTTTTTTGATTCGACATTTCTCAAACGTGACTCCATATAAGTAGTGTTGCCATTTCTTCAAAGCAAACATTACCGCAGCGAGTTCAAGGTTATGGGTGGGATAATTATTGCAATCACTTGGCCTTTTTGCATCAGTACACATCCCATACCATCTCCTGAAGCATTAGTATACAATATAAATCCATCTTTTCCCTCAGGTAGCGCAAGAACTGGGGCAGTAGTCAAACGCTTCTTCAGTTCCTGGAAACTGGCTTCCGTCGTTTCATTCCATTCATACTTGATTCCCTTTTGGGTTAGACAGAATAATGGAGATGCTATTTTAGAGAAGTCTTTAACAAAGCGCGTATAGTACCCTGCCTGTCCTAAAAAACTCTGAACTTCTGTACTATTGGTCGGCACCTTCCAATTTATGATGGTTTCAATCTTAGAGGGGTCCACTGACATCCATTCCTTACTAATCACGTGGCCCAAAATTTTTACTTGGTTTAGCCAGAATTCACATTTACCAAACTTGGCATACAACTTATGTTCCTTAAGTAGCTATAACACCCTTTTTAGGTATACCTCATGCTCCTGCTGGGATTTGGAGTAGACCAGGATGTCATCGATGAAGATGATGTTAACTCGTCTAGGTGTGGCCGAAATACACGATGCATGAGATCCATGAAAGCGCCTGTGCATTGGTCACTCCAAATGACATTACCGCAAATTTGTAATCACCATATCGAGTGTTGAAAGCCGTCTTGGGCACGTTCTCCCTCTTCATCCGCAACTGGTAGTACCGTTGTCGTAAGTCCAGTTTCAAAAATACGACTGCTGCTTGGAGCTGATCGAACAACTCCTCAATATTGGGAAGAGAGTACTTATTCTTAACTGTCACATTATTTAGGCCCCGATAATCAATACACATTCGCAGAGAGCCATCTTTCTTCTTAACAAACAACACTGGGGCTCCCCAGGGTAAGGTACTTGGTTGGATGAATCCTCGAGTTAACAAATCATTAAGTTGTATTTTCAACTCTTGTAGTTCTAGCGGCGTCATACGATAAGGGGTTCGAGAGATAGGTGCAGCTCCTAGTACCAGATCAATGGTAAATTCAGTTTCCCTTTCCGAAGGCAAACTTATAAGTTCCTCTGGAAATACCTCAGGGAAGTGGCGAGCTATATGTATATCTTCTCCCTTCAACTGGTCTGCTGGCTTATTCATGATATAAGCTAGTATTCCAGTCGCCCCCTTGTGAATAATTTTTTGAGCCTTGACGCCAGCAATAAGTAACGAGGAGGATCCCTTCCTTTCAACATCTACTTCAATTAGGGGTTCCCGCGACTGACACAACTTAACTTCCTTTGTATGACGATTTAATTGGGCATGGTTTTTAGCTAGCTAGTCAATACCAAGTATTACTTCATATCCCTTTAAGGGTAGGGAAAATAAGTCTAAGGGTAATTCCCAACACCCCACATTCACCCCACAAATTCTACATACACATCCAGTTAGAATTTTAGCATCGTTTGTGGGAGTGCTAACTTCTAACTTATAGGGTAAGTCTTCTATCCTATCTTTCACGTTTTCAAGAAAGGAATAGCTAGCAAAAGAATGAGAAGCACCGGGATAAATAAAAACTTAAGCTAATTTACCCAAGATAGAGAGGGTACCTTTGATGACCTAGGTCGAAACGAGAGCCTCATTATCCTCCAGGGCGTAAACTCGAGCTTGTACATTTGGCTTGTTGCTCCCGCTAGGTCCTCATTTCTGAGCAGGTTTAGTCACCGACACATGTGATCTATAAGGTTGAGATGATTCCCTCAGCTGATATTGTGAGCATTCCGACACCCTGTGTTGGGAACTCCCACAATAAAGTCATTTATTAGCCTTCCTCCAACAATCTTTCTCATCATGATTTCCCTTCATGCAGAGCGTGCATCGACCCCGAGGTGCTTCTTTTGGACCACCACTAGGGTTTGGGCTACAACGCAGTGCCCATGGTTGTGTTATATCCCTTCTCAGAGCCTTGTTTCCCCCAGAGATTGAACCTTGTGCGTCTAAGTTGTATCTCATTTGGGACTTTACGTTTTACTATCTCGCCCGGTGCATAGCACATAAGGCATTCTTGGTTTCTTCCACCCTGCAAGCTGATTCGATGGCTGCATCATAGTTACTTTGATATGTTGGGGCTAAGGCATCCCTCAATTCCAACCTTAGTCCTTGGACGAATCTCCTATTCCTCTCATCATCCGTGGAGACTAACTTCTCCGCTAACTTAGAGAGTCTGGAAAACTTTACTTCGTACTCCACTACACTCATTACACCCTGCTTCAAGTTTATGAATTCTGGCTCTTTCCTCTTTTTTAACTAAGGGTGGAATATATTTCATCTTAAACTCCTTCTCGAATTTTCCCAGGTGCGTGGGGTTTCCTCAATTTCTCACTTCCTTTGTATTATGTTCCACCAATCCCGAGCATCCCCTTCTAACTAAAATATAAAGAAACTTACCTACGGCTCATCAGTATATCCCAAGGCACGGAATGTCCGAGTCATTGTTTCGATCCAGTTTTCAGCAACTTCGTCATCCGGGCCACCGTTGAACCTGGGGGGATGAAACTTTTGAAATCGTTCCAAGGACACATCCTTCGTCTCAGACCTTTGACTTTGATCCCTAGTAGGGGATCATGTTTGGTTCTCCCTTTCTATCACGTGGCTTAGTATTTCAGTCACTTGACTGGCGAATAACTCCATTCCACAGGGTGAAAGATTTCGTTCTATTGATGGGTTCAAGCTTCTATCTTGTTCTCCTTCCATTGGTGCCTACACGAGCTGATGTTAGATTTCAGGATAATCACATTGTATTGGTTATTAAATAGTCTCGAAGATACATATTATGATTCTTTCTTTATTGCCTTGTTTTTGGGGCTCTAGGTTTTATTATTATTTAGATACCTTTCAGTTTAAACTGAGAATCTGATTCAAACTCTGGGCTGGCCATCCCCAAGCAATTCAAAGGTTTTCTCAGTTCAAATAAAAAGGTCACTTTCTTAGTCTTATTTATTTTTGTTTCAATTTCATATTATAATTCAAAAATCCCTAATGGAATAGTTTTGATACAATATATGTATATATATATATTTATTGAATAGTCTTATTATATATTTAAAATCATTAAAAGGTTCTTCCTAGGAAGTAAACATTTGATGCATATAACTTACTCCCTCTGTCCCAGCTTAAACTGCACACTTTCTATTTTGGGCTGTCCCAGCTTAAATTGCAATGGAAGATTTTTGCCAGAAATGGCCAAGTTGACTTCACTCAAAATTCCCGTTCTACCCCTTTTATTGGCGCATTGGGCTTGGTGTTTATTGTTTAAGGGAGAAGAATAAGTAGATTCCCAATGCCTCTCCTTTTTGTGTTTCCAGCTTCTCTCTCCCTCTCTCTTACCATCTCCTTTTCTCTCGAAATTCCAGCTTCTCTCCCTCTTTCTCTTCCTCCCTCTCTTCTCTCTTACAAGCTTCTCCAGATTGTCTTAATTCATGGCTTTCGCTCGAGCCGGCGTGAAGCTTCGATGGCAACCGCGGCACTTTCATCCAAACCCTCAACCTCCTCGTCATATGTTTGGTTTTATCTCCCTCTCTCGAATTTAGGTTTGTTTTTTTGTTGATTCGGGTCTGGATTTTCATAGATCTGTCCAAAAAAAGGATTTTAAACAAAGGTTTGGTGGTTTTCTTCAACAATGTGTACATAATGGGATTTTGTGGAACGATTTTTGTGCTCAATGTTGCTCTCTGATGAAGTTCATTAGGGTTTTTGTTCCAACTCGAGCTTATGATGGTCCAATGTTGTCGCATGTGTTTTTTTGTTAGTGCTTCCGTAGATCCGTAAAAGAAAAATGTTTTTGAACGAAGAACTTGTCTTCTTGTTAACCGATTTTTATGTTTGATGTTTTTTATCTCCCAGATCTACTGAGTCGTCGTGACTCAGACCGAGTCACTCCGAGTTGGACTGAGTCACGCCGAATCCACCGTCTCCGGTAAGGTTCCTCACCGAGTTTGTGTTTTTTTCCATTTCTCCATACTCACTGTGTTCGAGTATTTGCAGTGATTTTTTTTTTGAATTTTGTGTTTGTTAGTTTCTTGATTTTGTGTGTGTTAGTTTCAGGTAATCTTCCAGCACGAAGAAGAAGAAATGAATTTGTATTTATCTAAATACTTCTGTATTTGGGGATCTGGGTTTAGCTTCTTTGTTGGTTAAATTTTGAAGGATATATGGATCTGTAATACTCCTCTAATTTAGTTTTACGTCTGTTGTAATTTCAATTTTGGACTGTTTACCCTTACTGACATCAGTTACTTTTTGTCCATTCAAAGTCCTTTTCGTCAGCTTTAATCTGACTTTTTCACTGTTTCTTTTTTCACCTGAAATTTCTCCCTCTGCAATATAAGCTGGGACAGAGGGAGTACTAATGTTGGTTGTGGTGGGCTTGGCAGTCCCAACAGTATTTGTGTTTTTCATTTCTTTACATACTTGGTTTAATAATGTATGTTGGAACATAGTTGATATAATTGATAATTTTAGGTAAAATCAAATTTCACTTTCAAGTTTTTTTTAAAAAAAATAAAAATAACAGGGGTATAATGGTCTGTTTACTGAATTATGACCAATTAAAAGTTGTCAGACTTAGATTAACACTTTCGTCTAAAACTTTGAGTTGAATTTACACTTTGGCATTAGATTGGCATTTTCGATAAAAGTATAGAATTATTTTAGCATTTAACTCTTGAATATGTGCTTAATTGGAGTACTGTACGGTGTGCTTGTTCTGACTTCTGAAGTTATTAACCCTTTATGAATCAGAAGCTACAGACTTCAGTAAACGTTTACCCTTTTTTCCTGAAAATACTAATTGGGTAGTTCCAAATTACCCTTTTTTAACACATTAAATATTTGGCCAAGTTTATGAAGGTGTACAAATCTATCCCATACTTTCTTTTTCGTTGAATCCATCTATTACAATTCCTCGTTGTTGTGTTCAACTGATCAGGCGCAGCTTGGAGAAGTTCTTTGCTCGAATAAATGCTGGTCTTTAAGTATCTATATGTCAGGTTGACATGGAGTATGCTCTGATACACCATGTTGGTGTGGAGCACAAGTGGGAGGTAACCCCACTCAAACTGTGTGAGCAATCCATGTGGGAGTTCATTCATCCCGCCTTGTAATAGATAGGTTTTTTTCTTCTCATTTTAGTTATGATTTTCAATAGTTCATTAGTGCATCAATTGTAATAGTAGATAAACTAGTAATAGTACTAGTTTATCACCAAAATTGTAAACAATTTCTATAAGAAGGGTCCTACCATTTGTTTCAAAATAAAATAAAATTCCTCATTGTTAAAGGGCCCTCATACTCCCTCTGTTTCTCTAACAATGACATCGTTTGACCACTAGTTTTTCCGTGCAATGTTTGACCATCGATAACTTTTGTTATATATAATAATAGACATCATGTGA
>JAULKK010000002.1:11579164-11592270 GCA_032355705.1 Rubia peregrina | reverse complement strand
AAGTGCTGATTCTGTAGTATTTGTTTCATGCAACAGTGTCGTGAGCATCTAGAGCTTTTGTTGGAGACCATACCAACTATGTTTCGGAACAGTAGAACTTCTGAATCAGCTTTCGGTGCTGCAGTCAAGGTATATGTGTACCTGCAAAAAATTTTTTAGGGAACTCGTGGAGATTTTCAATGAGGTTTGGGTTAGGAAGTGGTTGAATACAACTGAGAGTCTGAGACTATCTCACCGTGTGGGGTCAGCTGTGTGAATCATGTCTTGCCAGCCATCATGGTTGGTCAAGAATAATAAATATAAGATATGCATTAATGTGTAATTATTGAACCCACCCAATTCTGTAGTGTAATGTTTAACTTTATGTCTGGACAACCTGTTATAAGAAATTTTGAACTGTGGTAACTTTTCATGTGTTATTCTTCTGGATCTGATCTGATTATGTAAAATTGTTTGGTTATGCTTGTCATTGTATTAGGCAGCTTTCTTGGCAGTGCAGAGTACTGGTGGAAAACTTCTTGTCTTTCAATCAGGTAAGGTCATAAAGTTCCGTACAATAAAACAGATCAATGCAGCTTTGTACATCCTAAAGATTGTACATGCCTTCATAGATGGGCAGATTAATGTAGCTTTATCTGTTATGGATCTGTTTGAATCTCCCCTAGAAATATTCTCTTCATGTTATAATAATACTCCCTCCATCCCGTAATTAGAGACCTTCAGTCTCATTTTTAGATCTGTTCCATAGCAAATGGAACTCTAATACTGGGGCAAAGGTAGCGTGTGTTTAGCTCTTTCCTCTGTGGTGGTTTCTTATCTTTTTTTTGCATTATTATGACTCTTTCTCTTTCTCATTCTAATCTGGTTTTCCAATATGCTTTAGTCTTGCCGTCGGTAGGCATTGGAGCCCTTTCAGCTAGGGAGGCGGAGGGGCGGACCAATGTATCCGCTGGAGAGAAGGTATATTAATTGTTCAACTACTTTCATCTGAGGAAATTTTGCTAGCTTGTCAACTCTAGCCTTCAGATTGGATGCTATTTATTGTGACCTTTTATTTTTGTAAAAGAACAAACTGAAATCTGGTGGGATTTTTCTTGTTTTTGTTTTATTCGCTGACCCCATACAGTGGGATAAAGTCCTAGCTGTTGTTTTCTTACCTTTTGGATTATAGGTCTTTGTTTAACTTTTCACCATTGGTTTTCAAATGGAATTATTCCATTCACCCGAATGTGTTGGTTCTCCATAATTTGAGAATCAGTTTTTTCTTTCCTTTTTCCTTTTCATCTGTTTGTTAAAACAATGGATTTTGTTTAATTTGTCTGTGAATTATACGATGTGGAATAAAGCTTTCTGATAAAGAAAGCATGGGCTGGTTTTTATTTATTTTTGGGTGGGTGGGGTTTTATGGAATTAAAAAAGAACCACATACAGATGCAAGTTTTATTTTTTGAAAATGGTAGGAACCATTCATCCGTCTTTCAAGTGTCAAGGAGTTTAGGAAGTATTACGGGAGTTTCTCGAGTTGTAATCTTTTGCTGGTTCCTTTCTTCGTTCTTGCTAACATTGTTTCAGAAGTAAATAACTTTCTTGTATTGTTATGAGTATGCATACTGTCTATTTTATATTGTATGTGGAAGCTTTATATTTTCTGAGGAAACTCTATGAGCCTTGTAGTTTTGAATGATTTTTATTGTTAATGAAACCTTTGACTTAATTATTAATATCACTCTAAATGTAATTTCTTTCTATCAAGCTTTCTGGAAATTCGGAGCTAGGAACGTTGTAGCTGAAAAAAACCATTTTAAGACTATCATGCATCATATATAACTTAGCTGAGACTTCATCTGATATGAAAGAAATATATGCAGCAAGTTAACTCTAACAAATTATGGTGTCCTTAAACTTTATAGAGAAGATTTAGCTATGTAGAATGAGTTTATATGATATTCTTATGTATATTTGAAAGGATAGCAAAAAAGTGATGCTTGTATTGTTTGTGTGTGTTTTATGATTCCATGCCTGAAAAATAGCTCATATCTTTGTAAGTAGCCAATAAAAACCTGCTTGACTTTACTAACCTGTCAAAGTTCGTTTTCCATCTATCTGGTGATGCATGCCACTTCTGTGTCATTTGTCAAACTAGATTTCAAAGAATTAAATTCGACACTTAATTTCAGGAGGCTCACAAGTTGCTCCAGCCTGTTGATAAAACTCTAAAAACTGCAGCTATTGAATTTGCTGAATACCAAGTAAGTTTTTCAGTTCATTCCTATCTGATACCTGATTATTTGGACAGTTTTAGTGCCTGTTCCCCACCTTTTGGTTTATTTGGCCTGATTGCAATTATACTGCACAACTCATTGTGGCAATTGTTTCTAGGTCTCTGTTGATTTGTTTATCACTGCTCAGACCTATGTAGACATTGCTTCAATATCAGTCATCCCAAAAACTACTGGAGGACAGGTGAATGGAAATCCACTCCCTTTTCCACTTTTTATATCCCTTATTGCTGTTTGCTTGTTCTTTCTGAGTTTTGTACTGTTTAGCTTCCAGTTATTTACTTGAGATGTTTTGCCCTGATGTTAGGTGTATTATTATTACCCATTTTCGGCTCTTTCGGATCCTGCTAAGCTTGCAAATGATTTGCGATGGAACATCACCAGGCCGCAGGGCTTTGAAGCTGTAATGCGTGTTAGGTGCAGCATGGTGAGTTAATTTCATGTTATAAGGCTGTTCTTTTATCCCCTCTACAAAACAAGAATCCTATCACACATCATATGCAGACACTTCTTTGAGAAAGCATACTAGACATGTTACTAAAACTTATTTGGCAGGGTCTTGAAGTTCAAGATTATTCTGGAAACTTTTGCAAACGAATTCCAACAGATCTTGATCTTCCTGCGGTCTGTTCTCTCTCTCTCTGGTTTTGTTTGTCTTTTTCTTTAGTTCAAGGTGAATTTTCTTTTAGTAACTGCATTGCAACTGGTGTACAATTCACTTTTCATATGGAAAGAATTGGGTTGGCTCTTTTCCTACTCTCTCTTGTTTTTGATGAAGCAGCTATATAATTAAGGAGATATATATGATTCCCATTGCATTGTTCTATTGCTTTCTTTGCCTTGCTTCTGTTCATTGCATAGCCCATTTCCTCCTCCCTTCCTTTTTTGGAGCTGACCGTGAACCTGCTCCTATTCCCCTGTTGATTGAGCTCTCTTTGTGCAGATTGATTGTGATAAAACACTTATGGTAACTTTGAAGCATGTGGACAAATTGCAATATGGCTCTGAATGTTCTTTCCAGGTGGGAATTTTTTCATGTTATTTACTGGAACACTACCATGGTTTTATAACGTATATAAAAGTTACATTTAAAAAAAGGTAAAGATTTTGAAAAATGGTACATTTTACCTGCAACGGTGAATCCTTTTTTATATTCCATTATTTGAATCTGACCTATTAAGTGGGGATTGTGGTTGGTCAGCTAACTATTTTTGAAAAAATGCAGTCTGCTCTTCTTTACACCACTGTGTATGGTCAAAGAAGAATTCGCGTCTCAACTTTGTCTCTGCCATGCACCACCATGTTGAGTAACCTCTTTCTCTCAACAGACTTGGATACTCAATTTGCTTGTATTGCAAAGCAAGGTAATTTGTTTTTTTCCAGTTCTTATTGTTGATCATCTACCTGGTTTCTTGTGCCATTTCACTGGTTTCTTGTGCCATTTCACTGGATTTTCCTTCTGGGTTGATTTCAACTAGGACATTTCTTTTGTAAACCTGACTTGAGAGCGAGCATCCTTTGTTTGAGTTCTATTTGGCCACTTTTGTGCTCCTATGTCTGAGCTCGAACTTTGCTTGTTAAGATTCCGATGTTGTTGGATTGTGTGAGTTTTGCTTCCTTGGCTATGGTCATGATATTTTGGTTCGGTGGTGACCTATTTCTTTTGTATTGATTCAGAACTTTTGAAATTTTGACACTGAGCTACATGATATATGAGTTAAATTGTGAAGGTTGTTGACAGCTTAGTTGCGTAGTGGACATTTTGTCTGGCCATTTGAATGCTTGTTATTATTATTGAACATTTGTGGATGGAAAAGTAAGGAATACTTGAACCTTTCAAGTATTTCTGATATTTTGACCTCTGGGTGCCAATATGTTCGAAAATTATGAAGCAATGTTGAGGAAATGAAGTTGTTGAAAGAAATGCAGGAACATTCTGTTAGTCATTTTGTTAATCTTGAATTTTTAGTGACTTGCTATCGTTTTTATACGGAGTTTAAGGTATGGTTTTTTGGCCTAACTATAATTTTTTTGTGAATGTTTGATTCTTAAATTATCACAGCAGTGAGAAAAGTTATAAATTCAGGGCTATGGCATGGTTGTGCTGGTCCTTTGGTGACTCTGCCTCCGGTCGGAAGCCTTGTTTATTATTTTCCTCAAGGACACAACGAACAGGTTAGCATTCTCCTCTTTTTTTTATTAATTGGAAATTATTTGTAACTTTTTCTGTGAGGAGGTTAGGAATTGACTGTATCTGTAAGCAGATCTTCTTGTAGTTTTACGTGGTTCATCAAATGCGCTTTCTCGATGTTCATTGACACTTATTGTTGAGATGAATTGGAACATTTTGGTACAATTTATTGTTATGATAGAGTTGCTGCTAACTATGTTGAAACAAGTGGTTGTTTCTACGAATAGAACAACAACCTCTCAGATTGTCAACTATCTGAGTCTCCCTTCTCAGTTGTTGTGTCAAGTGCGCGGAATCAATCAACATGTATGTCTTTCTTGCTGATGATCTCCTTGGAATTATCTTTCATCTGTTAAGCTTGTCGGTTTTAATGTGAATGATCAGCTAAGTTGTTTCCGTGTTATGTTTCTGGTGGTTGTAGGCCGATAAGGATACAGATGAGATTTATGCCCAGATAAGCCTTCAACCCGTGTGCTCTGTAAGTTTTGATGGTGATTTTTACTACTTATGATTGAATGAAGAAACAATTCAGCTAACTGGTTTAGCTAATTTGCTCTAAATTGAGTTGATAGACATGAAATTTCTCCTGCTTGTGGATCAGGAAAAGATATCTTACCCATACAAGATTTTGGATGGAAGAATAACAGACATCCAACCGAATTCTTTTGCAAGACTCTATCTGCAAGTGACAAGAGCACTCACGGACGTTTTTCAGTCCCTAGAAGGGTAGCGGAGAAACTCTTTCCTCAATTCGTGAGGCTCGAAATTTCTGTTCTTGATTCTGCTATATGGATGTTTGGCCTGCTTATATAAACTGATTTTTTTTCTAGGATTATTCGATGCAACCTCCAACTCAAGAGCTTGTAGTTCGGGACTTGCATGACAATACTTGGACTTTTCAACGTATATACAGAGGTTTGATTGGCTGTAGTTTTTGCCTTCTGTTTTCTCGACGGCAAAATTTCCACCCTAGAATCGACAGCCCACGCGGAGATACCTAGTTCCATTAAAAGTGTGTATGACTTATCGGTAATTTGCCTATTGGTCTAGTAAGAATTAAGGTCTGAGCGTTGTCCCCAACAACCTAAGGTGAAGCTTCTACGATGCTCATTTAATTTTTTTGCTTTGGGAATTAACGATGGTTTCTCCTTTCCCTGAACAAAGAGATGTTTTTACAGTTCGTATTAGGTGTATGCCTACCAAAGTTGCACCCTGTATTATAGCCTAGTGTCCCTTGTTTATCATGCATGTTTGTTCGTTCCAAGTGCGAACAATCTTGGCCGTACCAGGCTACATCGAGATTTTTATATCTCCATGAATTTTGTAAAGACTAAATTGTTTTTTATCTCCAACATATATCGCAATATCATATTTGGTCCTCGATGCCAATACCGCGTATACATTCGGTACCCTATAAATTTAAAATGATTTGTTTGGTCCCCAAACCAGATTCTGAGTGTTTTTTAAGTAGACTAAATTATTTTTTTGTCCCTAACATATGATCTTATACCATCTTTTGGTCCCCAAAACCACCTGAAAACAACCTTGAAACCCACTTTGAGGACTAAACAAATCTTTTTGAATTTGTTGGGTACTGAATGTACGTGTTATTGGCATCGGTGACCAAAAGATGGTATTGCGACATATGTTGGGGATCAAAAGACAATTTAGTCTTTTGTAAAACCTAGGCGATTTACAAAGTAGTGTGCCATGTCAATATTGACTCTTTGCCTTCCCTTTACGAGTAAATGGTCATGAGCTCCTAGCCGTTTCATATCCTAACCCCTTATATGGTGGTTTATTAACATCTCAAGTGGGGCGATTTTTCTTATATTTTCAAGGAGGTTATATTTTTCTTATATTTTGCTATCCCCTTAAAAGCATGAGTCCCCTTTTTTTCCCTCAAATTTTCATCATTTCTCCTTAGTGTTGTTTGAAACTGTATATATTTAATCCTATGGATACTCTACACCCTCCTGGGTTATTTCTTATGTGTCTAGTTTCTTTCTTTACACTACCCAAAATGTCGTATCAGTACTAGAAGAGGGGCTAGCCTGGGGTGGATTCTAATTTCTACGAAGGATATGGCTTGATTGGCTACAATGATAGATTTATTGGAGTTATCATCTGTTTAGGATGGGCGACTTCACGGAAAAGGTTTTAACTGAACCATAAGATAGAAGTGGTTATCTTGCTCTGGTTAATGATGGTTCATGTTAAGGTTATACCTCTTGTAGGTTCTCCCTTCTACAATCATCTACTCCCTCCGTCTCCCTTTAAACTTCCTATTTGCTTTTCAGATAGGTTCACGGCCCTGGGAACAGCATGGAGCAAATGCATGCGATCTGTCCAGGATTTTCACAGCCAATGCGGTGCGAGAAGATGGCCTACACAGTTAAAGGGCTTGTGAAATAGGAGTTCCTTCATGAATTCAGTTGAATGGGGGTCGAGTGGGATCGAGAGGAGGTACAGTTAGGGAATGGATCTGTGCCATAATCACTTTCATCTTTATCAATTAGATCACCTTCCTCTCCGAGGAGGATGAATCCGAAGTAGGTCACTCATCATCCAACTGGTATCGTTGCTTTGTTATGTGCATGAAAAAGGTGGAGAGTTCCAGACTAAAGGGCTTATCTTGCAGAAACTGGCATACGTCTTGGAGCGATGGTGTTATTACTGAAGACTTGTACCATTTTAACGAACTACTTGGTCCTCACAAGCCTTTAGTTTAGTTTTGTTAGTGTAGTTGTGTGTTGTAATCCTTAGTTTTTTTTAACCTCTTCAAGCTTCTGATTTAATAAATCCACCCTTGCCTTTTTTATATCTCTCTATTGTACTACCATCTTGGTTTCTTGTTTGAATGCATCCTCAATTGTTCGCTCTTCTTCTCTGTCTTTTAGTGTAATAGTGACACCATGTCTATAGGCTACTGCAACTCACTGTGCCTTTTTCTTTGAGTACCTATGTTTTCACTGCGGTAGAGAGAGTTGTTGTACCGTGGATCTCGTAATTATTAAATGATGTGAAACTCGTGGTCGTTGTGTATTTTTTTTTTGATGTAATGTAATTTTCATTTAACCAAAACGGAAGTACAAGATTAAAGGTTTTACATGAGCCGAAAATTAGGCCTATAACTTAGAGAAAAACAACCAAAAACTTCTAAGCTCTATTACAAAAAGAGTTAGGAACCAAACCCAAATAACTTTGCACCTAGTGCCAAAGCTGATGTTCGAATGAAATAACCATCCTCAAATCTTGACTTTATCTGATCTTTTGTTGGAAAATCCTCAAATTTCTCTCCTCCCAAATGTGGTACATAGCAGCAATGAAGAGAGAAAACACATCACTTTTCCTTTTTTGCACAATAAATAACCATCTTCTAAGCTGCCTAAAATCATGAAAGAGAGGAAGGCGCAATAGCTGAACCACCTGATTTGTGTAAGCACATTTCAGAAAAAGGTGTTGAGTATCCTCTGGTTGTTGGTTGCATAGAGGGCACATAGAGAAATTCAAGTGCAAACCAAAACCATGAAGTCTATCCAAAACCATGAAGTGTAAAATATTATGACTAAGATAGACATCTTAGTCATATTTGACGTCTGCCTGAAATTAGGTTTTGTTCAGCATTTACGTTATCTATCTTGGATTAAACGACAGAAAATGCTACAGTTCACATATATTGATTCGATATGTAATTTATTTATTTATTGAAAAACACATTTTACCGTAGGAATAATATTTTACATTTTGTACAACATGCACTTCCTAAATAAATTGAAATTGCACCTAAAAGATTAGATCTATTTGTTGTAAGATTCCCATAAATTTAAGAATTCATTCTAACATTATAGGCATCCTTTAGTTGAGTGCACAATTATTGTTTAATATATGTTTTACAATAAAATCATGATTTAACTTTTAACAAGAAAAGGTGATCTCCCTTTGAATCTTCTAAAGCTAGAGGGTGGCAAAAAGTCATATTATGCAAAGGTAATATAGGTTTTTAAGGATAAAGATCATGGTTGCAAGCATAAAAATTTCTACCTTGTACTTTTCACCATTGCACATAATTGTTGTTTTTGTATACTAACTCCGATGGTTAGTGTAAATACAGTCCATGTCCATTAGGGATTTATTTTTGTATATTTTCAGTAATACTCTTGTATGCACGTGTATTATTTACTGATTAATACAAAGCCACTGAAGTTAGCGAATTTTTACCTTTTCTTTTAGTGTCAGAACAGTGTATACGATCCTCTCTTATTTTCTTATTTCCCCGTGTCAGAATAGTGTATACGATCATCTCTTGTTTAAAAACCCAAAATTCATTTTATAACGTCATCGGCAATCAAAGATCAACTACTGGTTAACAGGCAACTTCGATTAAGTTTGGTCAACTATCAATGGTCTAACATCTACCATTAGATTATATAAATTCTCTCCTTCACTTGTATGATTTTCGCATGTATTCGTGCTTATATGCTATTGCGTCTCATAAGTTTGCACCTCGTGCCACTTCATATGTTTTTATTGGCTATAGCCCTCATTTACAAAGGATTTTGGTGTCTTGATCCGACTATTGAGCGAACTAATATCTCTCGCATGTTCAGTCTCATGAAAATAATTTGTTTCCTTTTGACCTTATTGCACCTCGTGGTCACTCTCTCAGACCGTGGTTACCACTCTCAAATCAAGGATCCATCTTGGGTTTTTTTTTGCTTTGGATGCTCTTAGGCTGCTCTTCAACAACAATATACCTGTAACTTAGTTCCACGTGTTTATGAGGTAAATGTTGTTGACTCCAAATGAGTGTATCGTCTCAAATATCGTTTGGATCTCATTATTGATCGTCATAAGTTGTGCTTGGTTGCTCATGGTTTATCTCAGCTTTTGAGGTATGATTATGATTACACCTTTAGTCCCCTTGCGAAGTATTCCATTGTTTGCATTGTTCTTTCTGTTTTTACTATGCATTGATGGATTCTTCATCAGCTTGGTGTTAAGAATACTTTTCATAATGGTGTTCTTGACACTTGAATCTTTATGGAGCACTCTTTTGAATGCCGAGAACCTCCATCTCATGGATATTCACTCTTTCATCGAATAGCATAAGTCGCATTTAATTGTTTACTTATTAATTTTAATAATTTGAACAATATAATTTTATTGATGCGTAAAAGTATTATTGAGATGGTTTATGAATATTTTATAAAATATTAACTATGTATACTAATTAATTATATAAGTAATAAATAAAAGATATTTGCAAACATTAAAATTAAAATGTACACGCCCAATATAAAAAAATAGATATAACGTATGGTGAGACAAATGATTAAGTAAGCTACCATATGATCTATTATAAAAATATGCAGATGAGAGATTTCTCTATGAAAAATAAGAATCGGAGATGGAATGACGGGGAATCCTTTTGAACAGCCCGTTTCGAGGAATATGCGATGATTTTTGTGCCGACATGAAATAGCACCGTCTTCTTCTCCGGCGTTCTTCATCGACATGAAATAGCACCGTTTGCCCTTCTCCGGCGGACTCATCCTTGCCCGAAACAGCTCCGCTTTCTCTCTGGTACAGTTCGACCCTTCTTCTCGGCATTCTACTCGACGTTCTCCCGTCATCGCTCTCTTGACTGCTCTCTCGGTGTGGTTCTTCCTTCTCCGGCGTTCTCTCGACATCGCTCTCTCGGCGCTCTCCCGGCATCACTCTATCGGCTGCTCTCTCAGCATTCTTCCGGCGTGGTTCTTCCTTCTCCGACTGCTCTCTCGGCGTTCTCTAGATTCACGCGTCTCTCTTCGCGCGTCCGGGTCACTCGCCAGTAGCAACGCCTGGCATTACCTGCACGTTTCAACATTCGCGCGTGATCACACGCACCATCTCCTCACTGCACGTGACACGCGCTCCAGCCTTTTCCCGCGCGTGCAGTCCACTCACCAGCCGTTTTATTTTTCACAAAAATATTAATAATCTAAAGTCATCAATAAATCTTTTCGTCAATTTGAAATGATGAAATCACATAAGTACTTAAATGTGTGACCTTTTCGTCGATTTGAAATGATGAAATCACATAAGTACTTAAATGTGTGACCTTTTCTTCGATTTGAAATGATGAAACCACATAACATGAAATGTTTAATTTAGGGACAAACTCAACTTTTCCAACCACAAATACCACTGCCTCCTCCTACAAAGCAGCAACACCACCGTTGCCTTCAAACTACTAGCCCCTCTTAAATCTCACACGAAACACACAATCAGTAAAATTCAATTCAATACACAAATAATAAAAAAAGGATAAATACATTTATAACACTAACTTTAGGGTGAAAGTGCTAATATAACCCTGTAATTTGAGAAAGTGTCAATTTAGCCATAACTAATTATTATATGTGTCAATCTAACCCTAACTTTCAAATAATTTGTGCCGATGTAGCCAAACTCCATAATTTCTGGGGTTGACCATAAAATTCCGGCAATGACAAGAAATTAAAGGACAAAAATAAGGAAATTAAAAAATTGATACTTAAAATACCCTCGCCTCCACCGCCGCCTCAACCACCGGAAACTTGTATGTTATCTCCACCGACGCTACCGAAAATCCAAGTTTACAACATGAAATTTAACAATTAGGCTGATCACCTGATTCAAGTAGAGCGCAATAGAAAGGACTCAAAAAATGAAGCACTTCCCACAACCTTTCTTCTTCTATGCATTTCTTGAACGGAAGCTCTTCTTCTTGCGGCCGCCCTTCTGCACAATAATCACTCTTGTTTTCAACAGTTTGAACTAGCAACCAATGTTTATAATAAGCTACAGGATCTTTCAAGAGAATTTTCCTAACAGAAAATTTATTTTACTCACCCACCACAGGACCCCGTGCATCATCTTGTTTGCACATGACCCACGAGACGCTGATGTTCTGAGCGATGGCCATTTTCGCCGCCCCTCCCGATCTCTTCCAGTGACGACGGGCCCCTCCCGCTGCCACCTCCGCCCTAGCCCGGTCAATCACACGACTTTGTTGATCAGGCAACTACAAGATTCAAAGAAGAAGACCCGACACTGTTGATCAGACAACGTGTTTTAAGTAATTAGATTGTTTGGACTGATGTATTTGGGTTGGACGATGTTGGGGTAGCACAACATGGGGACGGGAGGCCAAGCTACATTTGGGTCCCTTTTTGGCGAGTTTGATGTAAGGAATTTTGCCATCGATTGGACCACACGCCACCCAAGTGATCTTACTATAGGCTTCCCCAACTGTTAGCATCAACGAAGTTGGAGAATCTCTCTTGGTTGAGTTCCTGTATCAACTCAGTTGGTTAAATATATCGATCCTTAATTAACCCCATAAAAAAGATTACCTTCGCCCCAAATTTACACATGAATTACACAAAATTTTAACGGTCTGAAGTGGTTGGCTCGCCTGTTTTACACTTTTAACTGTTTGTTTTAACAGTGAATGAAAAATATTAGTGAATAAATGTGAACGCTAATAACAGTTCTGTGACCACTAAATTCATTGCCCCATAAAATATTAAAATAGGAGATCTATAAACATATGGACACATTCCCCCGAAACTTTCCATCTTCTATAGGGAAGGAAAAAGAAAGAAGGAAAGAATTTGTTCATATTTTGCAACAAAATCTCCCGAATTTCTTCTATAATCATAAAAAATAAATATAATCACCATGAGGGAGACCAAATTCTTACAGGAGCTGATTCTGTACGCCGCCAGCGCCGCCCTGAGCAGCTTGGTGCTGTTCGCGGGGCTCCGGATGCTTGACCCGAACCGCGAATCGAGCAAGAAAGCATTGGAGCACAAGAAGGAGATTGCCAAACGATTGGGCCGCCCTCTTGTCCAAACCAATCCCTACGAGGTTGTTTTTTGTTTTTCTTTGTTTTTTAGAATTATTTTTATTAATGGAAACTGGAAAAAAGATTGTTTTTTTAGCTTTAGTTATTCTGGGATTTTGGGTTTGTGATATGGGTTTTCTTTGGTTAGCTGGAAAATCGAGAACCCTAGGTTTATTGTTAATGTAAGTGTTTTTGTTGGTTAGCTTGTGTTGAATGCAGATTATTTCAACCTACAGTGTTTGTTTTGTTAGCAGGCTTTTGCTAACTTTCCAGCTTTTAATTATGAGTTGAAGAAGTACTAATGTATTTAGCATATTGGATTAGAATGAGTGCTAATTAGTTCTTACAGATTGAAAAGATAGAGAACCAATAGAGAGAAATAAACACGTTGACATAACCGACCCCTCGTAGTGGATATTATGAAGGATTTGTTGTTCAAATTGATCAGTAATCTCTATTCTGCTTTAAATTATGGATTTTATGCATTACTTTGCTCGTTGTAGCATCAACTGTTGATGGCTTTGCTTGCATTGGCTTGGCATTAGGCTTCTCTTACCTTGCGATGGCCGTATACTTTTTGAGCTTGCAGATGAACCGTTTGCATTAGGAACACTCGTAGATCGAATTGTTTAGTTTGCCAGGTTAAAAAAAGGAAGTTGAAATAAGTTTTGTTTTGGTTCGGATTGTGAAACGCTGTTTAATGACTGTGATGTGAAATGCGGTATGCTTGTTTCTTGGTACGTGGACATGGAAATTTTTATTG
>JAULKK010000002.1:11566590-11579064 GCA_032355705.1 Rubia peregrina | reverse complement strand
TATCATCCCAATGGAAGAATTGATTGGCACACAGCTCGTCTTGTTGCATATGGATTCTCTCAGATACCGGAATTTGATTTTGATCATACCTTAAGCCCTGTTGTCAAAGCCTCTACGGTTCACACTGTTCTTGCTATTTCTACCATGCGTCGATGACCTCTTCACCAATTGGATGCTAAGAATGTTTTTCTCAACGGAGTTCTTGATGCTCCGATTTATATGGCACGACCAGTTGGTTACAAGGATCTTGATCGCGTTGATTTTGTCAGACAATTCTATTATAGCATTAGCATTAGATCAGGTAAAATATAATCAAATTCATATACCAAAAAATACAATTTTGAATTGAACTTGAAATGACATCTGCATGGTTACATCCGATTAATGATCTGAAACCTAAAATCATTCGATAAAACAGAACTCAAACTAAAAGTGTCAGACTCGATAGGACCTAATCCTGAACAAAACTCGTTCCCAAAACTTGAAACTAACTCAAACTCAAAAATGACTCGTACCCAAAAGATACCCTATCGTAGCTGAATAGTACCCGAACCAGGACCCAGTTCGATCTTAACTCAAATTGAAAGCGACTATTTTATTATGTTAATATAAATTAAAAAATCTTAGCGTATGTGTTAGACTACCGCATGCATATGATTTTTTTTGTGAAAGGGTCATTCATTCTCATTCATGATCAGGGAATATATTAAAAAGTGTGATAGAATTTGCTAACTCATGTGCCTCCGCTACTTGTAATCTATCTACCTTGACAATGCTTAACTTTTGGAAAACCATCCCTAAAACCAGCATTTCCTTGACAAGTTGTTTCAAGTCTGGTGGGATGTGGGGGTATTTCGTAATAAAACACAAAGCATTTTCACAATTTGTTTCAATCATCAGGTTGGTTCTCCCTCTGGCGCTAGCTTGTTTAAGAGCATGTATGATGACCTCTAGTTCTGCTTGGACAACCAAAAGTGCATGAATTTTCTTTGTCCCCTCCACCCAACTTTAGTATCCGTTTGATTTGCACACTAGACTGTGACTCCTGCTCCTGTGACACTGTTAAATGCAGCGTCAGTGGTAATAATGATTCCATATTGGAAGAGGTGATCCAAATGTTTTCCTTTGTTGGTCCATAGAATGTCGATGTCCCCAGCCTTCGTTACTTTTTTGAAGGAGTGCGTGTGGTACCACTGTTGTAGCCATTCTTTTTGTTACTTTTTTCAGGTGCGATTATGTACCACTGTTGTAGCCATTCTTTTAACGAAGAAGGAGTACGTGTGGTGAAGTCCAAGCCTAATCTGCCCTGCCTCCATTTTTTTTGGCGAAATCACATTGAAAGATCACGTGTTCTACTGACTCGTCCGCTCTAAAGCACATATGACATTTAGACGATATATTCATACCTCTTTTCCCGAGGCTTGGATTGGTTGGGCATGCCCCTTGAATGAATCTCCATATGAGGAACTTGATGTGTTCAAGAATATTGCTTAACCACGGGTTCTTCCAGAATTCTGATTCCATAGGTTTTAAAAATTTATATTTCAATTCACGTGGGTCTATATACTCTGTATGTGCTCATTTTGAATTGATTTATAAATTTATATTAGTTTTGAATTCACGGGTTGAATAATTTCGACACACAGACAAAACATATTTCAATTTATTAGTTTTGGCTGATATTAAAGTTTTAGGTGAAAATTATGGGAATACAAACCAGTCAACTAATGGTTGCATAAAACCAAATTTCATAACATGGAGTTACTAACATCCATTCAAAATCAACGATTTTGATGTAAAAGCTTGTTATTATGTGTGATGGGAAAGCAGCCTTTCTCTCTATGTCTCTTTGCATGATTGTAATTTGGTAATCGAGTTTTAACAGCTTTTAAACCTTCGCCAAAGGTAAACTTCAATTTACGGGAGCTTATAATTTTATATATTTTACTTTCTCTTATCCACTTTAAACTACATACTTAACATATTAATCCGTCTTACGATAAAAATGCACATTTTATCATACATAGTTTAGAGTTAATTTTTGTATTTATTTATTTTTATGCATTTATCTCATTTCAATCTTGTAATTAAACTGAACTAAAATTAAATAAGTATTTTTTATCAAATCAAGATTAACTGAACTACGCACGGTTACGTAAAAAAGAACATAGTCTTACTATCATTCACTCATTTTTTTCCATTAGTGATTAAATTAAAATTTTAAAAATATATATTGGAACGGATTGGTAAAGGTCACACCATGGTGAAATTATACTCAGAGACCACACCATGGTAGCACTCTTTCAGAATTTTAGATGTAGTGTTCTAAAAACTAAAATTAATCTCTATACTTAACCAATAATTACAAAGAAAAAGATTTATTAAAAAAGTGATCTAGAATACCGAAGAAGCTTAAAACAATGGAAAATTTAAAATTATCACACCCCCTTCGATCTCATAATTGAAACTATAAAATCGGAAATAATTATTTCATCTCTGCCAAGAGCACTAGTTAACTGAAATTAGGATTGATTACTTGCTTTTGATTTGTCCACCTTCTAGTATTTTATAACATTGAGTCTCCTAACATGCTGTCTGTACATAAGTTTATGAATATGTCACTTTTTTTTAAAACTTATATACTGCATTTGTTAAATTACATACTCCCCCCGTCCCAACTGTTTCTGCGGAGAGAGAAATATCACGCTGTTCAACAAACATGTTTGACCGTTAATATCTTTACATATGTACAAATAAAAATATATATTTAGAAACGACATGTTACGATGAATTGAACAATATCATATACGAATATTATTATTATTCATATATTTATTCAAATATGCGATCAAACTTTGATGGATAATAGTGTTAAAAAAAAGTAAGAGTGCAAAAACAGCAAGTACAGAGGGAGTACTAAATTATAATTTTATAAATAATTTTATATTATATATTTTTATATTTTCACATTCAAACATATATTATTAATTGTTTTAACTTTTAAAATATAATATTTATATTTTATAAAAATTATAACATTAATTACTATGGACTGTTCATATCTTTCCTGAAATTCTCTCTCATAACATATGGCACATATGTCTACCAAAATTATCCATTAATACAATTAATCATTGCCCTAGCGAATCGATTATGATTAATTAAGTACGGACAGCTTCGAACTAATGGACAAGTTTTACATGCAGGTGGAAACAAGAGGGATCTATGCTGCGGGTTCAATAAATTAAAATATCTATATACTATAAAAGGGGGAATCCAAAAGGCTACAGTAAATTTTCGTCATGGTTGCTTCGTCGTCAAAACGCAGCGTTTTGGACCCTTTTTCCACAGCAATATCCTCCCTCCATACTCCTCAATTCTTCAATTCATTCTTCTCGTTTTCCAGAAACCTCTCCTTCACCCACGTCCGCAAGTCCCTCGTCGGCGACGTCACCACCCTCCATAAGGTCTTCACCTTCCTCGAGAAATGGGGGCTTATTAACTTTGGCAAGGCGCCGCCGCCGGAGGATGGCGACGCGGAGGCAGAGGCGATAAGGAGGTGGGTGGTTAGGGTTGAGGAAGGCGCCCCGCATGGGGTTAAGGTTGTGCTGGCGCCTAATTCCACCACGGTGGCTACTCCGCCTCCTCCTTCTCCCGCCTTGCTGCCGCTGCCGTCGCGAGAGTGGGCTGATGAAGGTGGATTGAAATCGCAGCCGTTGGCTTCATATTCGGATGTTTATGTGGAGTTGCTGAAGCAGGAGGAACAGGGGAAGGAGTTGATGTACTTGTGTTAATTTGTTTATCACTGCTCAGACCTATGTAGACATTGCTTCAATATCAGTCATGTTTTCGTGTTTTTATATATCTGTGTATTAGCAACTGTAGCATGTTCACTACATCTTCAGCTTCTAAAGTGAGTGCTGCATTGGTGAGCAACATTGCTATTTGAGTTATGTATGGTTTGATTGGTTTCCAGTCACAGGAAATGCACTACTTTATTTCATTGAAGTATGTTGGACGTGTCTATGATCACTTTGTAGTTTACATGCTTGCCTGAGATTGTAGTTTACCTGCACATTCTTGATAGCTCAGCAAGTTGTTTTATAATTATGGATTCCGCAGACGCTGGACTCTAAATTTGTATTGTTTATGCTGAAGACGCTAGACACTTGTATCAATAATTTTTTATATTTTGTGGTGTGGAAACCATGTCTACATCATATGCAGACACTTCTTTGAGAAAATATACTGGACATGTTACTAAAACTTATTTGGCAGGGTCTTGAAGTTCAAGATTATTCTGGAAACTTTTGCAAGCGAATTCCAACATATATTTATCTTCCTGCGGTCTGTTCTCTCTCTCTGGTTTTGTTTGTCTTTTTCTTTGGTTTGAGGTGAATTTGCTTTTAGTAACTTCATTGCAACTGGTGTACAACTCACTTTTCATATGGAAAGAATTGGGTTGGCTCTTTTCCTACTCTCTCTCGTGGTTGATGAAGCAGTTATATAATTAAGGAGATATATATGATTCCCATTGCATTGTGCTATTGCTTTCTTTGCCTTGCTTCTGTTTATTTTATTGCATGGCCCATTTCCGCCTCCCTTCCTTTTTTGAAGCTGACTGGGAACCTGCTCCTATTCCCCTATTGATTGAGCTCTCTTTGTGCAGATTGATTGTGATAAAACATTTATGGTAACTTTGAAGCATGTTGACAAATTGCAAGATGGCTCTGAATGTTCTTTCCAGGTGGAAGTTTTTTCTTGTTATTTACTGGATCACTACCATGGTTTTATAGCGTATATAAAAGTAACATTTAGAAAAAAGAGGTCAAAGATTTTGAAAAACAGTACATTTTGCCTGCAACAGTGAATCCTTTTTTATATTCCATTATTTGAATCTGACCTATTAAGTGTGGGGATTGTGGTTGGTCAGCTAACTATTTTTGAAAAAATGCAGTCTGCTCTTCTCTACACCACTGTGTATGGTCAAAGAAGAATTCGCATCTCAACTTTGTCTCTGCCATGCACCACCATGTTGAGTAACCTCTTTCGCTCAGCAGACTTGGATACTCAATTTGCTTGTATTGCAAAGCAAGGTAATTTGTTCAATTCTTATTGTTGATCATGTACCTGGTTTCTTATGCCATTTCACTGAATTTTCCTTCTGGGTTGTTTTCAACTAAGCCATTTCTTTTGTAAACCTGACTTAAGAGCGAACATCCTTTTTTGCTTTTATATTAAAGACTATTTTAATATACCAATACTTTGCATTTTTTGCTTCCTTTGTTTGCTTTATATTAAAGGCTGTTTTAATATGCCAAGACTTTGCATTTCTTGCTTCCTTTTCTACTTCGTGGTGCATGCTTAATTTAAGCCTTGTTCCTAGACTGATTTTCTTGGAAATTTTTCATGTACTTATCAATTCTACTAGTGCTGATTGCATTTTTTTTGTTTCAAACAGCGGCGAATGATATTCCTTTGACTTCCCTTACACAAATGAAGGATCAAGTAACTACCTTTTGTATCAACATTCTGCATTCATATCGTAAATTCTGTGCCACAGTACAATCATCAGCTGGGCAGCTCATTCTTCCAGAGGCACTCAAGTTACTGCCTCTGTATGTGCTTGGTATGACATTATCTGTATTTCTTTTTTCAAGTCAATCAGCTTGTGTTTAGCACTAATTATATGTGAAAATACGGTATCACAGTAGGTTGCTCTCTGGCAGTTTGCTTGAAGAGATAATGTCATGTATAGCATATATTATTAAACTACGACAAATGCCTAGTTTCTTTTCTGCTCGTATTCATAATCAATTTTTGCCTTCATATTTTATATGCTGAATGTAGCAATCGCCCTCTGTTGCCATGTTTAGGGATCATCATAGAATAGTTTAAAATATGCACAACTGGAAATAAATTAAAAATCTATGGTGTATGCCGTTGCCATGTGAGAGGAGTTCCTAGGTTAGTGTCGTGGAAATAGCCTCAAATACATGAAGACCCTTTTTTTGAACCTTGAGATGCGGAACCTTTTTATGTGCTGGGCTGCTTCCCTTTACTAGTCAATGATGTTTGAACTTATTTGAGAGCAGGGTGATCTAAAGAATAGTTTATCATGTGTAAGAATCAGGGCTTATTATTATGCACTTAAGGCAATTTTAGGTTCTTTTAGTTGCTTTTTGTGGATATAATCGGATCTGACCTTAATCTACTTAATCTACTTTCTCCAGTTTGGAAACATTACATTAGGATACTTTCATGTAAGTGAATTGTAATTTCCTTTAATTGGATTTAGTGATGAAATGAGTGATTTCTTGGGTTGCAGCTCTGATCAAAAGTACGGGATTGAGAACTGATGGGCGCATAGATGATAGGTCCTATTGGATCAATAAAGTTGCCATTCTGTCTATTCCTCTGACGATCCCTCTTGTATACCCAAGGATGATTGCTATTCATGATCTTGGCTCCAAGGTGTGGTTTGCCCTCATATCTAAATTATCTTGGCTCCAAGGAGCGGTTTACCCCCATATCTTCTCATTGGGTTTCTTATGAATCTTTTACTGAAACTGATAGGAAAATGAGAGAGATGTGATTCCCCCATCTATTCCACTTTCAAGCGAGCATGTTAGTGATGATGGGATCTACCTTCTTGAAAATGGTGAGGATGGTTTAATTTATATTGGAAGCAGTGCAGATCGGGATATAGTTGAACAACTCTTGGGTATTGCATCCTTGGAAGAAGCACCCTCTCAGGTTATTCTTCTGTTTGTTTCAATACTTAATCTCTTTCTTTCTGCACTACCTTGTTTCTCAAGGCTTGTTACCCTTAAATTTCACGCACCTGAACATCTTTGCCAACCTTTGCTTGAGCATATACTATGGCTTCGCTAAATGGTCTTACTGGATTGCTCAACAAGTTTTTTTATGGAAAATAGGAAAGCTGGTCTTTATGAAATGACATCTCGCTGACTAAGTGAAACACATCTATTTTTTGGTTGGCAGCAAAGAAAGTCTACTAGATCTCAAGATACATGCCCTCTCCCTGCTCCTAATGGCCCCATTCCCCGCTGTTTTTGTCATCACTGCTTTTCTCCTTCTTGATGAATAAGTTTTTTTATTAACACATGGAGTAATTAAGTATTTAGTGGTGGAAATTCGTTATGCCTATGTATGCTTTCGCTGGTTTGTGCTTTTGGTGGTGGTGAAAAGTATTCCATGCCCACAAATTATAAATCTGCACCTGTGTTGGAGTAAATCTTGTACATTAACATTTATGTACTAATTTTCATTTTTCTCCCAGTTTGTATTGCCGCAGTTGGACAATCCTGTATCAACAAAATTAAATGCCGTGATGAATGAAATAAGGCGCCAAAGATGTTCCTATCTCCGGTATCGCTTCCTTTTCACTGACTCTCTCTCTCTCTCTCAAAATCAAGTCGTCGTGACACTAACATCTCTTTATTGTATTCATTTTCTTTTCTTTTTTGGAGATTTTTTTGCTGTATTCTTATCTCTGACATTTTCTCATTTCCTGTCTATAATTTGCAGTTTAATGTTGTGCAAGAAAGGAGATCCATCAGGTTAGTGGACACTATTGTTTTAGAGTTCGTTGTTTTGTTAGTATATCATAGTTATAACCAAAAAAATTAAACAAATAAGTTCTGAAAAATGGAAGCAGGCTTTGTATGTTAAGTTTGTTTTTGCAAATGATTATTTGGAAAGGACCCTCCAGCAATGTATAAGTTTTTCTCCATGGTCAGATGCATACATGTTGGGTTAAAAATGTCATCATTTTTTCCATTGTTATATGTTTGAGATTTTTAGTTCCCTTACTGGAGTTCTGTTTCTATATTTCAGGAATGTTGTTTTTCTCCTACTTGGTGGAAGACAAGGTTCAAAGTGGTTGCTCGTATGTTGAGTTTTTGATACTTATTCATCGGCAAATTCAAAATAAGATGGCTTGAGTAGATGCTCCTTAAAATTTTGTTCCCAATTTCTGATCACCAACGACATAGGGTCAGATATTATTTGCAAGCGGAGAATAGTTTTGTAATAGAGGAATCATAGTTCATAGAGGGTAGGGCGAGCTCAGGTAAAGGAAATTTACTGTACTGGTACCTTTTATCTCATCATCTATTTATTTGTTGGAAGTTAAATTTTCTGTGATACAGTGTGATCAAAGTTAATTCCTTAAAACTTGTACGCTGAATGATAGAGCTGGACAGGTTTTCTCTAGTTGTGATAAATTATAAATTCATTGGTTTTCTTGATTGAAGTCAATATTATTCTGTGTAGCTGCATTGTTAATTTATTCTGTCAAAAGTTTTGGCCTAAGCAAGGTTTTGGATTTTACAAAATCTTGAATTTTAATTTAGTTTTGCAAAATCCTGACTTTACAGGATTTTTTTTTATTGATCAAAGTGGATCTTGTTTGGAATGAAGTTTTAAAATAAGAAATTTTAGATTTGAATCTGTTTTTAAATTTGAATTTATTTTGAGATTAAAATTCACCCCCCACCCCACCCCAAGCTGCTTAACATCTATTACAATTTTTTGTTCCCCAAGAGTAAAACAACATTTTTTAGTACTTCACAAATTCAAAGTGAAATTTTCGGTCATTAAACGAATGGTTTTCTGGTGATCCGATATTATTTTCGATATAATTAGCGGAATTTTTGTAATTTTATAATTGAAAAACATTTTCAATTAAAAATTTCCAATTTCTTTTTTTCTTCTTTCTTTCCCTAATTCTTTCCTCCATCTCCGCCCCGTCGTTCCCTGTCATCTTCTCGCCGTTACCCCTCTTAACCACCACCCCAGAAACCTATCTCCCGTCATGCCCCTTTACCTTGCCCTCTACGCCAGAAATCCATCGCCAACCCCTCACCATTCATCGAAACCCATCGCCAACCCATCACCATTCATCGAAACCCATCGCAATCCCAGAAACCCAATAGCCACCACCCCAGAAACCTTTCGCCATCAACCCAGAAACCCATTGCCCCTCCTATACCTCGCCTTCTTCGCCAAAAACCCGTCGCCCTCCTCTTCTATCTCCCTGAAATCGTAGCGCCTCCCCACCTGCGATTCCCCCCTCCTGAAACCCTAGCGCCTTTCCACCTGCGATTAACTGCGATTCTTCCTTTCCTCTCAGCCCCGACTCAACCACGGGGCCAGAAACGGAAAATGAAAAATGTGGGAAAGATTGGCTATAGAAAGAATGGGGAAAAACGGGGAGAGACGAGGGTGGAAGAAAACGAGGAAAGAACTGGGATCGAAAATGGAGAACGGGGAAAGAACTGAGATTGGAAATGTAAAGATAATAGAAAAAAGATGAAAATATTTTTTAATAAGTGAAATTACGTAAATACCTCTAACAATAATGGAAATAATGTCGGTTTGAGGACCAAAAGATGAAAACTACCTGAAAACCACCTGTAATATGGTATATGGGACCGAAAATTTCACTTTGAATTTGCAGGATACTAAAAATAACATGGTTTTGCTCTCAGGAAGCAAAACATGTTTAAAGATACTATGTTGGGGGAAAAATCATCAAACGGCAAAAAATTATCTCATATTAACAAATCAAATTACATTCACGAATTAATTTAGTAACTTCAGTTAGAATTAACACCAATTCACTCGTATAGTTGATTGAGCATTTACAAGGTTTTGTTTTATGCTGGCTAAACTTTAACTAGAGACCATTATGTAATTATTATATATTTTACTTGGAATGGAATTTTTTTTACTATGTACCATAATTTATGTGGCTATTTGTTTTATGTGATCACTAAAACTCCATTTGATAAATACTTGCGATGGAAACTCACTAAGCAAGGAGTTTACCCTAGTCTAATGAACCCTAATAGATGTAGTTGAGCAAATAGTGTGAGAGCTCGTGCCTGAAGCCTTTACTTCGTTTGGGATAGGATCCTGGATGGGCATTTGAATCCAGAGACCAATTTAGAACTTTTATTTTTAAACCATGTAAAACACTTATATTAGACTTTCATTGTAATAGTAAGTTAGTTTTTGAATTTTAAAATTACTTTCGCATAACCCGTATTGCTTGTTATTGCATGTAAGTAATCCAACCAGTTGGATTTTTAGTAACATGCTCAGATGCGACCTAGCAATTGCGACAATCAATTCCAGTTCTAAAAGTTTTCAAGAAAGGTCTACCAAAAAGAACAGGGGTGGCCTCCTTATCATATTCCATATCTAGAACATATAAATCATTCGGAAAAGTAAATTCATTTACTTTAACCAACATATTCACCACAATACCTCTTAGGTATGCGTTTGAATGGTCGGCCAATTGAACCACTACCCAAAGTATCATAAAATTTACCAAGATTTAAGTTCTTATACAATAAGTATGAAATAACATTAACTGAGTCTCCTAGATCTAGCCTGAAATCTTTAAACATGGTATTTCCAATTATGCACGGAGTTGTATACATGTCTGGGTCACCACTTTTCAGGGGATGTCCTTTTTGTAAAAGAGATGATACATGACTATTTACTTGTTATACCAATCTAGACCTAGAATTATGGTTTGATGTGCATAGTATTTTCAAAGACTTGGCATATCTAGGCATTTGATCGATAGCATCAACAAAAAGGATACTTACCTCACATTCTCCGAAAGATTTCAAAGAGTTCCTTCTTGTTGTCATTCCTCTTCTTATCCCTTAATGCTTCCGGAAATGGTGGTGGAGGTATGACTTTCTCCATCTTTCATTTCTCTTTGATCTTGGAAGTTTGCTCTTCTCGAGCATTTATCATTGTGCCTCTATGTTCCTGCTCCCGCAACCTGAGGAATCATTCTTCCAATCTTCTCTGTGGTTCAACAAACATATAACCCCCATTTGCCTCCACCCCAGGATTCACATTCATTGCACTTGCTGGTGGGATTGGGTATCCGTACGATTGGCATGGTGAGATTGGGTATCCGTACGAGTGGCATTGGCTACCAAGTTTGGAGTCATCAACTCCCTAAGTGTCCGGTTGTCCTCAGTTACTCTCTTTATTCTTTTTCCGCTGCTATGCTTACTTATGGTTTCGGGAAAGTAGTGTAACGATTCTAAGTTCGTGGTACGAGTTTGTACCAAAGACAAGGGCCAAGACAATATTATGCCTTAGACAAAGAAACCAACACACAAACGTGAGAATGATTAAGAAAAAACCACAATAGCTCTAACACAAAAACACTAAAACAAACAAGCTACTCTACCAACTAACTATGATAGCTATCTAATAAACTCACACTAAATTCGGGCAGTGACGCCAAAACTTGATGGGCACCGAGGGGTGTCGTTAATGAATAACCCGGAGTGCAAACCAATCAGAGATGATATTTATAGTGTTCCTTCCTTATTCACTCCTCACTACTAGAAAGTAGATAGTGGTAAGATAAGGTGTTGCCCATAGATATTTAAGGGTTTAAACGATAGTTTTATGCAGTCTACACACAAGTGTCACCCCGTGTATGTGCCGGGAGTAGAGAAAATTAGGGGGGGAGGTTGGTTTGAAATAGTTAAACTACAAGCTACGAGCATACAACAACTACGAGATATCAATGATGATAAAGGTCTTGGAGGCATTTGCATCACATGTTTAACGATAAGATTTGATCCTCGAATCCTATTCACATATAAGACATCTTATCTATCTAATACTCTTATCACACGATGCAAAGATGTTAATTCCCCGATAACTCCCTTTGTCTGTCACACTCACACCTCAGTTATGCTCCCTCCTCGAACTCGCACCTCTTCTCGATATAGCTAGAGCTGCGCTTTCACTACAACCTCTAGCTATCAATACTAAGGTTAATAAACCCACAGACACACACAATGAATTAAACCCGAGAGTAGCGTGTATCACTGGGACCTGATAACTCTTGGGTCATTCCCCTACTAGTTGCTAGAAACTCGAGACATGACTTCGGGTATTATCATACGACCCTAACCGACTCAATAACATTACCCAACCCATTCGCCGAGTAGCCCTGAATATCTTCCGTAGAATAACCCAACATAAAATTACATCTAATCTAATCCAAGATACACGTGTCAACATCCCATGACCTCACGTATTTGGCCTTCGACCAAACCGGCATATAGAAAACATACTCTGGGTTTATTCCCGAGCCTAATGCTAAATCATGCAAAGAAATCAATAAGCGTACATCCTAATATCAATCTTAGCATAGTTATAAGCATAATTATTAAAACACAAATTAAGCATGATAATAGAAACATTCAAAAGAAAGGAATTTAAGTTGTCTCATAAATCAAATATTAAAACATGTTTAAAAATGCTCCCAAGTAATAATATAAGATAACATAATCAAATCCATGACATAAATGAGTTTGAAAGCCATAAATGATGGAGATCAGGGTACGCCTACCACCCTAAATGAAGACATTCCACGTTTAGATCAAACATTCAAGGGTTATG